>PVJX010017534.1:0-26649 GCA_004027295.1 Dolichotis patagonum
GTCTCTCATTGCTCAGACAAAATACCTGATGGCCAAAATTAAGGAAAGAAAGGTTTATTTAGCTCACAGTTTGTGGAGGCTTCAATCCATAATCAGATGGCTCCAAGGCAGGTTGGTGTGGCACAGGAGCACCAGTTT
Source organism: Dolichotis patagonum (assembly GCA_004027295.1). Taxonomy (NCBI): domain Eukaryota; kingdom Metazoa; phylum Chordata; class Mammalia; order Rodentia; family Caviidae; genus Dolichotis; species Dolichotis patagonum. The sequence goes on from PVJX010017534.1 coordinate 139, forward strand.
AAGGCAGCAGAAGATAGCAAACGTGACAAGAGCAAAAGGAGAAGAGCAAGTCTCTTTTCCTCATATTTGTAAGCAGGCTACCCGCCTCTGGGTTAAGTGTAGCACTCACACAATCTCCGAACCTTCCTCCTGAGCACAAGCTCAGGATGTTTACAAAGTGAGTACCCTGATTCTCTCCTGAGTCACTTAGTTGAACCTCTAAACTTCTCAAGTGTGACACAATGCATCATCCAATACACAAGGATAGTCCTTTGTACCTCCTTAATGCCCATTCATTGAATGAGACCAACCCTAGCAATCTATGTGTCTCTAAGGAGATTTCTTCAGCCCTCAGAAAGGGACACATCTATGAGCTGTTCACATCCCAACTTCCAGCAGCTAGTAGCATGACTGCATCATTTCCGAAGGGGAGTGCTTGGCAGCACATTACAGAATAATTCTTGTAAGCATTTGGCAACCTGTCTACTTTCCTACTAGAAATGCTCCAGTTGATTTTCTTCACACTTAAAAACCAAAACCTTTACTATGGCCTAAGACTTTCCACATGATCTGGTCTCTGTCTAACTCTCCAGTTTCATTTCCTACTGCTCATTTATTTTCTGTTACTCTTGCATCTGCCACACTAGCCACTATGCTATTCTTTTAAAGCTCCAATTCATACTCTCACCTCTGACTCCTGTATTTGTTGTTTCTTTTGCCTGAATTGCAGTTGCCCCAAATATCATAATGGCTTATTCCCTTACTTCATTTAGGTCTCTGTTTCGAAAAAGTCACTCGCTTAGTCAGGCCTAACCTGACCTCGCAGTCTGCTATAGACATCACTACCAGCACATCACTTGCCATTTACTTGCTTTGTTTACTTTGCCTTGATAACAATTTTCTCCACCCGAGAGTATATACTACACTATGTATTTTTTATTGATTACTTATTAGAATTTAAGTTTTATGAGGAAAGGGTGTTTTCTCAGTTCTGTTCAAAATTATATTCTTAGCACTTAGAAAAACACCTGGAAAAGAGAGTATTCAACATATATTTTCTAAGTTATTGTTAAATGGTGTCTTGGTTACTTTTCTCTTTACTGGGTCAAAATACCTGACACCCAACATTAAGGAAAGAAAGAGGTTTGTTTAGCTCACTGTGGAGCAAAAGCGGAAAGACCAAGTCTCTTTTCCTCCTTTATATTGTATGCAGGCCACCCCAGAAAAGGAGCCGATCAGGCTGAAGACAATACAGGGGCGGAGAAAAGGGGTGGGTAGTACAATGTGAGTCTTAATAGTCCAAGCATCCCTCATTCTCTTCTGAAACAGTTGGGAATTTTTTCTTCACTGCCCCTGTACAAATCCACAACTTTCGCCTAGATTTTCTAGGAGATTCTGGTTTTGAAAAAGGTTTTTACAGCAGGTTACGAAAAAGAAATATAATACAATGAAATGGCCTAGAGGCAGGACAGGCAGATGTGTCAATCCCAAAAGCAATAGCTGGATTCCACTCAGCATTTTGCCTTACGGGGAAATGGATTTTCAAGAATAGACTAAATCAGAATGCTTAAAGAAGAAATGGTTAGGGATTAAAGATGTAAAGAAAGGTCAAAGAAATGGTCAAATGATCAGGGATCAGAGGCAGAAATGTCATTCTGCTGGAGAGGTATATGACTTGTCAGTGACTCATCACATGGGCTCAGCAGAAATGACAAGAGCAATTACATCAGAAAGTAGAAGTCCAAAGTAAGGACAGGATCTCATTAGATTAGTGATTTCTGGTACAGAGGCTCGGTCTCTAGTGTCCACAGGCTGAAATATCATTAAGATCACTCACCAGGAGAATTTTCAACTCAAATTAAGTCCTCTTCAGTACTCAAAAAATTGACAGGAAACAACAAAACTGATCAACACATTTCACCAAGCTGTCTACTCATGCCATTATGGTGAAGAATGTTCTAGATTATTGTTTGATTACAAGGTGTACTCCTTTACTAAAATGAGGAATGAGTGGGGACAATACCCTTGCTTTCGTAAAGGTGTGTCATTCTTAGTTTGGAGCAAAGGCTAAGAAAAAAGTAAAAGGATCTTAATAGTTACCCAAGGGACAAGATCCTGAAGGGTATGCAGTGACAAAGGAATAGGTTATTGGGGACAAACAGGATTGAAGTTTGAAAGAAAGCAGTTAAGAGGAAAGGTGAGTGTTTGCAGAGGAAAGAGGTCTCTGTTAGGCAGATACAGTATACTACATCCATAGAAAAACCAGAAACATTGAGGAAGAAAGGGAAAGTGTCACCAAGTTGCTTCCTTCCAGTCATTCATGGAATGCTTTGACTCAGGATCCAGCCCTTCTTCAGTTGGTGGTCAGGGCTAAAATAGGAGGATCAAAGGACAGGAACTCTTGCTGTAAGGATTGCTTCTGACTATCTGTATAAAGGAGGCTATGGAATGGCAAGCATTCCATGTTCTATAGGTACTTCTCTACCACAAGACCTTATAAATAGATGGAATTTGTCTCATGTGAGATTTACACTTGTGCAGCTTTAAAGATCCCAAACTGGGATGTCCTTTTAAAAATTCTGATGAGACTGTTATATAAACAGATGGTTTCCTAAGCATACTTTTTCTTGATTATTATTATTATTATATTAAAAAGAAAAAAGATAATAAAACCCAGTCTCAAAATGGGTTAATAGGATAGCTACAATAGTTGATACATTGCATATTGTTGTCTTTGTCTGTAGTTATTCAGAGTAAGAGATATAGGCATGATATCTTGTCTAAACAATATTAGCACAAAACATTCTTTTCAAGGAACAGAGAGAAGCTAGCTGTATAGCTATCTTAACTATTTTGCGTAAATATATATATATATATATATATATATATATATATTCTGTTTCTTCCTTTCCACTTTTGCCTGTCACAGTTTGTCTTTTTTCTTGAAGAGTTTCTTCCTAATTCACAATATCTTTTGTACATTTTGGATCCTATTTTCTTGTTTAGTTTCTCACACTAGTGAGACAGTATGATTTCTACACATATAAGTCTGATTAATTTACTTATGAGTATGGTCTTGTGTTGCACCCATTTACCTATAAAAAGTCTCCAGTTTATTCTTCTTCGTGACTGAGTAGTACTCCACTATATTTTTAAAAAAACACATCTTTTTTATCTACTCCTTTGTTGATGGGTATCTGGTTTTTTCCAAAGATTCACCTATTACATATTGTGCTGCTATAAACATAATTGCACATATATCATTGTGGTATGGTGTTATTAATTCTTCTGGGAAGATATCCAGAAAGAGAATAACTGGGTTGAATGGGACCACTAATCCTAGATTTTTGAGGAATCTCCACACTGATTTCCACTAGTCTACACTCCCACCAATGGTGGAGAATGGTTCCTTTTATCTCACAGCCCTTCCAGAATTTGTTATTGGTTGATTTTTTTTGATGATAGCCACTCTTTCTGGGGTGTGATGGAGTCTCAGTATTGTTTTAATTTGTATTTCTCAATAACAAGTGACATTGAACATTTTTTCATATTTTTATGTTCATTCATATTTCTTCACTGGAGAAGTGCATATTCATCTCAGCTGCCCATTTTTGGATTGGGTCTTTGAATGTAGGTGTTCTGATTTTTTTTTCAATTCTTTATATGTTCTAGATAGAAGTCCTCTGTCTGTGGGACAATTGGCTAAAATTTTTTCCCATTCTGTGGGTTTTCTTTTCACTCTGTTGGTGATTTATTTTAGTGTGCAAAAACTTTTTAATAAGATGAAATCCCAGTTGTTGATTCTTTGAAATATTTCCTGTGCAGTTTGAGTTTTGTTCATGAAGTCTTTGCCTACCCCTAAGGCTTCAAGATTTCTACCTACTTTCTCTTTCAGTAGAGTTGGTGTTTCTGTTTTAATACTTAGATCTTTGATCCATTTTGACTTTAGTTCAGTGCATGGTGATAGGCATGGGTCTAGCTTTAGTCTTTTGCATAGGGAAAGCCAGGTTTTCCAGCACCACTTATTAAACAGGCTATCTTTCTTTCAGTGAAAATGGCTCTGTTGTCAAAGAAAAGATGGCTAAGTGTGTTTGGAGTTGTGTCTGCCTCTTCTATTCTGTTCCACTGATTCTCAAGCCTGGTTTTTTGTGGGGGTTTTCTGCTGTTTTATTTGTCAATATCATGCTGATCTTACCAAAGTAGGTTTTCAGTAAAATTTCAGGTCTGGGATTGTGGTGTACCCTGACTTGCCTTTGTTGCCCAGAATTGCTTTTGCTATTCTAGTCTTTTCTGGTTCCAAATGAATTTTAGGAGTGTTTTCTCTAGATCCATGAGTTATGTTAATGATATTTTGATTTGAGTTGCATTAAATCTGTATAGCAGTTTTGAGAGTATAACCATTTTCATTATATTGGTTCTTCCTATTGAAGAGCAAGAGATATTTTTCCATTTTCCAATAGCCTCTTCAATCTCCCTTCTTAGGGTACTATAATTTTCACTTTATATATTTTCTACGTCCTTTGTTAGATTGATTCCTAAATATTTCATTTTTGGGGGGTGTTATCATGAGGGTGTGCTTGTCCTAATTTATTTGACTGTTGCTTGCGTAGAGGAATGCTACTGACTTTGTATCCTGCTATACTACTGAATTAGGATATTAAATATTCTCATTTTTGGTCGAGTTTTTGCGGTCTTCTATGTATAGTATCATGTCATCTGCAAATAATGACAGTTTAACTTCCTCCTTTTCAATCTTTATTCCATGTATTCTTTCTCTTCTCTGATTGATCTAATATTTCCAGAACTATGTTAAAGAGGAGCAGTGACAGTGGACATCCTTGTCTTGGTCCTGATTTTAGAGCAAAAGCTTTCAGTTTTTGACCTTTTAGTTGATTTGTCATACATGGCTTTTATAAGATTGATGTAAAGACCATCTATTCCAGTTTTCTGTAGGGTTTTTGTTGTGAATGGGTGTTGGCCTTTTTAAATACTTTTTCTGCATCTATTGAGATGATCATGTGATTTTTGTCTTTGGTTCCGTTAACATGGTGTATTACATTTATTGATTGGCATATGTTGAACCATCCCTGCATCCTTGGGATGAATCCTACTTGGTCATGATGTATAATCTCTTTGATGATTTGTTGCATCCTGTTTGCCAGTATCTTATTAAGGATTTGTGCATCAACGTTCATTAGAGAGTTTGGTCTGTAGTTTTCTTTCTTTGTTGGGTTCTTCTCTGGTTTTGGAATCAGGGTAATATTTGCTTCTAGCAATATCTTTGTAAGTATTGCTTCCTACAACTTCTTTCTCTTTAACAAAAGAAAAATTTATATTTTGTTTCTCTCAATAGAACATTTTTAATTTGTTTATTGGCCACTATATATGAAAGCTCTTGGGTACCACCGTATCTTCTCAGTTCATCTTTTTGCTCCTGCCAGTGCTGTAGCAACCAGAGATATAAGCTGACATCAGCACTTTCCTTAGTGACTGTTCTTATATATGGACAGACCTGGAAGTGAAAGGGATTTAGTGTTTCCACTTTGATCAGTGGGCAATAAATACTCCCTTCTTTGGTCTATCAGGTGACCTCTTCATGTTCTTCATGGCTCTTTTAAAGGTCCCCAGCAGACCTGAGCCCCAGTGACACATAGCAGTGACCAGCTCCAAAACACAGCTCCCACTCCTGCTTTCTGGGGTAATTTCCCTAAGTGAATTTATGCATATTTATATAAAAACTTGATTTTTGAAGTTTTTTTCCAGAGGGTGGGCCATGACCTAAGACACTAATGGCTTTCAATCAAGATATATTTTCTCTAACCAAGTAGTCCTATGATCCAGGAAACATGTCAGGCTCTTTCACTTGTTGAATTAATGCTATTCTTTCAGAACGCAACACCACTTCCTTTCATTCAAAGTCATTTTCCAGCATCTTTCCACACAACTACAGCTCTACAACTGAAAGAGGATGAAGGTAGAGCAGCAGTCCTACAAGAAAGGCTCAAGGCCAGATCTCTAAGCCTTCCTGTATACTCAAATCAGCAATCTTAGCCCTTGGTTATGACCTTCACAGAGAGAAGGGCTGTTAAGGTGCTCGTCTGCTACAAACCTGTTATATTAGACTTTCCGTATGTTTACACACATGGGTCTTTTCAAAGCCCTGTAATCATTGAGATGCGCACCCCTTTAAGGAAACACTTGGTTAGACCTATTGATGCACCCAGGAAGGATACTGTATCCAACAAACTATTAATGCTTACCTCAACTAATATAGACAGGAAGACATTTGATGCTTTCACAATGAGTATGAGGAAAAATGATAATTGAATCTTTGTAAAAAGGAAGTGAGAGTCATTCCATTTTCTAAATAGGAGCCACAGGATTGTCACTCCAGAACTAAAATGAAAAGTACAGGAATCTATATTAATTGATTGCTTGCCTGGTAGATTTGAGATGTTCAGGCAGAGGAGATGTGGAGAATGAAGGTGCATAGAATACAGTCTCTTGAGACTTTAATCAGTGCATTGAGTGGGGAGAAATTGCAACTTTAATTTTTTTATCTTCCATGGTGCATTTCAACCTAGCAAGTGAAGTCTCTCCCTTTCATATGTTTGGAAACCCTGGCAAACCTGTGATTCTACCAATCACTCTCAAAGTGAAACAATTCTACAGTTTCTTTAAGTCTCAAACTTCAGTCTTAATGCAGTAATTTAAATGGGGAATAACCAAGCTGGACTTGGAGTCTAAACTTCTCTTCCAGTTAGGGGCTGCTGTATCATCTCACAGGGGTTAACTTTGCCTTTTCTCCTGTACTCTGCGTGGTTTTGTTATTGTTGTTGTTTTGTTTTGTTTTGTTTGTATTTGCTAAATGTGCATTCTGGGACTTCCTGGCTTGGACACAGAAAAGGTGGAAGCAAAGGGGTTTCCTGGATATTCCTACTTGACTGGTCCTTTCATGAGATCTTCATGTGCTCCAGACCTGGTTGTTATGGAAACTGGCTCTGTGGGAACATTATGGAATTCTTTTCACAGACTTTTATGCTGGCCCTGACTTTGACAACAACAACCCAAGGTAGTACCCTAGGACCCTCTGGTTAGCCAGTTTTGATCATTTTCAGCTTCTGTTTTCTGGAAATCTCTGTGACATCCTTTAAATTTCTAGGCAAAACTATCTCTTTATATTTAAAAGAGAAAAAAAATCACAGGAAAGAAAAACAAAAAGAAAAAAAGAGACAAAGAAATAACAACAACAAACCCCAAACAATAACAATATAGGCTTTCAAAACAAGATGATAGTAATTTAACAGTGGTTATTATATTGCATATTGTTATATTCAAAAGAGTTGCTTGGATTAGCAGATATATACATACAAAATTGATCTTATCATACAAGTATTAATTGTTCTTTTCCAAGAACTAATAGAATCAGTAGGATTATCATCTTAGCTATCTTATGTATATTTATACAAATTCATATTTTTTCTTTTCCCTTCCTTGTTTCCTCCTTTTCTCCATTCCAGTTACTTTTCACCTTTGAGCAGTTTCTTACCCTTACATGATATTTATTGTTTTGACTATTACAGATTGTACTGCTATAAGCATATGTGCACATATATCACTATGATTTGATGTTTTCAGTTCTTCTGGGAAAATGACCACAATTGGGATAGATAGGTCAAATGGGACCTCTAATCCTAGCTTTTTGAAGAACCTCCAGACAGATTTCCACAGTGGTTGCACCAATTTACACTCCCACCAACAGTGCAGAAGAGTTCCTTTTTCCCCACAGTCCCTCCAGCATTTGTTATTGGTTGATTCCTTGATCTTGGCCATTCTTTCTGGAGTGAGAGGGAATCTCAGGGTTGTTTTAATTTGCATTTCTCTAAAGACCAATGATGCTGAACATGTTTTCATATGTTTACTTACCATTTGTATTTCTTCACTTGAGAAGTGTGCATTTACCTCAGATGCCCATATTTGGGTTGAGTCTTTGAATTGTGAGGGCTTGATTTTTTTAAAATTCTTTATATGTTCTAGATAGAAGTCCTTTGTCTGAAGGACAGTTGGCTAAGATATTTTCCAAATTCATGGGTTTTCTTTCCACTCTTGGTGATTTCTTTTAATGTGCAAAAATCTGTTAATAAGATGAGATCCCAGTTGTTGATTCTGGGAAGTATTTCCTATGCAGTTTGATTTTTGTTCACGAACTCTCTGTGGACCCCTATGTCTTCAAGATTTCTACCTATTTTATCTTCCAGCAGATTCTGTGTTTCTATTTTAATACTTAGATCTTTGATCCATTTTGACCTTAGGTTAGTGAATGGTGATAGACATGGGTCTAGTTTTAGTTTTCAGCATATGGAAAGCCAGTTTTTCTAGCACCACTTATTAAAGAGGCTATCTTTCTTCCAGTGTACATGTCTGGCACTTTTTCAAAGATAAAGTGGCTGAGTGTGTTTGTAGTTGTGGTTTTATCTTTTAATCTAGCCCATTGATCTTCAGATCTGTTTTTATGCCAGTACCATGCTGATTTTATCACAGTAGTTTAGTAGTATAATTTCAAGTCAGGGATTGTGATACTTCCTGCCTTGCCGTTGTTGCCCAGAATTGCCTTTGCTATTCTAGGTCTCTTCTGGTTCCAGATAAATTTTAGAAATGATTTCCCTAGGTCTGTGAGGTGATCTAATGGTATTTTGGTTGGAAATGCATTAAATCTGTATAACCATTTTGAGAGAATGGCCATTTTCACAATGTTTGTTTTTCCTATCCATGAACAAGGAATGTCTTTCCATTTTCTTTGATTTTTTAAAGAGAACTGTAATTTTCACTGTATAGATCTTTTACTTCCTTTGTTAGATTGATTCCTAGTATTTCATTTTCTTGGATGCTATTGTGAGTGATGTGGATTCCCTTATTTCTCTCTCAGTGAGTTTGTTGTTTGTGTACAGGAATACTATTGATTTTTGAGTGTTGACTTTCTATCCAGTTACACAAGTAAATTTGATTATTACATCTACAAGTCTTTCAATGGAGTTTTGGGGGTCTTCCATGTAGAATATCATATCATCTGCAAATAATGATAATTTAACTTCCTTTCCTATCCTTATTTCTATTATTTCTCTTTCTTGCCTAATTGCGCTAACATTTCCAGAACTATATTGAATAGGAGTGTTGATAGTGGATGTCCTTGTGTTGTTCCCAATTTTAGGTTGGAAGTTTTCAGTTTTTGTCTATTTAATAAGATGTTAGCTGATTTTTATCTTGGCTTTTATCAAATTGAGGTAAAGACCATATATTCTGATTTTCCATAGGGTTTTTTTTTATCATGAATGAGTGTTGGATTTTGTCAAAAGCTTTTTCTGCATCTATTGAGAGGATCATGTGATTCTTATCCTTGGCTCTGTTGATATGGTGTATTATGTTTACTGATATGCATATGTTGAACCATCCCTTCATCCTGGGATGAATCCCACTTCATCATTGTGTATAATCTTCTTGATGATTTGCTGCACTCAGTTTGCCAGTATTTTATTGAGGATTTTTGCATCTATATTATTAGGAAGATTGGCCTATAATTCTCATTTTTGGTTGGTTCTTTCTCTAGTTTTGGTATAAGAGTACTACTTGCTTCCAGGAATGAGTTAGGGAGACTTACTTCCTTTTCAACTTCATTGAATAGTTTGAGAAGTGTTGACATTAAGTCTTGAATTTCTTGTAGAATTAGCAGTGAATCTATCAAGACCTGGACTTTTCTTTGTTGGTAATCTTCTAATTACATTTTCAATTTTATTAATTGAAATTGGGTTATTCAGAAGTTTTACATCTTGATCCAGGTTTGTTAATTCATATGTTTCTAGGAATCTGTCCATTTCTTCTGTGTTATCAAAGCTCTGAGAATAAAGACTTTCAAAGTAGACATGATGATTTTCTGTATTTCCACAGGGTTTGTAGTGGTTTCACTCTTTTCTTATTACATGGATTTGAGTTTTTTATTTTCTCCTTTTGATAAGGTTGGCTAGGGAGTTATCAATTTTATTTATTTTTTCCAAGAACCATCTCTTCCATTCATTAATTCTTTGTATTGTTTTCTTAGTTTCAGTTGTATTGATTTCTGCTCTGATCTTTGTAATTTCCTCCCTTCTTTAGGCTTTGGGCTTGACTTGCTCTTCTTTCGCTAGAAGCTTGAGGTGCAACATTAAGTTGTTTGTGTTCATTCCATTTTTCTAATGTGGGAGTTTACCACTATAAATTTCCCGCTGAGAACTGCTTTCATTGTATTCCACAGGTCCCAGTAAGTTGTACTTACATTTTATTTCATTTGTAGATATTGATTAATTTAATTTCTTCTGTGACCCACTGGTTGTTTAGAGAGTATTATTTAATTTCCATGTGCTTATGGTGTTCTTGTGGGATTTTTTGGCATTAATTGCAAATTTTATTGCACTATGGTGAGATAATATGCATGAAATTATTTCAATTCCTTTGCATTTATTTAAGCATGTTCTGTGGGTCTATTTTAGGGACCAAGAAAAATGTGTATTCTGATGTTGTTGGGTGAAACAGTCTGTACACATCTACTTGTTCATTTGTTCACAAGTGTGATTCAGTTCTGTTATTTCTTATCGATTTTTTGTTTGGTTGTCTGTCCCTTTGTGACAATGGGGTATTAAGATCCACTGTTATAACTGTATTATTGTTTATTTTTCATGTCTATTAAGATTTGTCTTACATAGTTGGGGTCCTCCCATGTTTGGTACATATGTATTTATGATTGTAATCTCTTCCTCTTGAAGTTTTCTCCTAACAAGTATGTAATGAACTTCTTTATCTCTTTTTATCATTCTTGGTTTGAAGTTCATGTTGTCTGCAAACAGAGTAGCTACCCCTACTTTTTTCTGGGTTCCTGTCATATGGAGTACTGTTTTCCATCCTTTGACTTTTAGTATGTGAATTTCTTTTTGAGTTAAATGTGTTTCTTCTATACAGCATATTATTGGATTTTGTTTGTTAATCCACTCTCCCACTCTATTTCTTTTTATTGGTGATTTGAGGCTATTTACATTGAGGGATATAACATGTGTACGTACTTACATTTGACATGTTATCTTTTCTGTTGTTGGTTCTCTACATTTCTCTCTGTTTAAGTGTTTACCCTGCTTGGTGATTTCCTTCTGCTGGAATTGTAGTCATCTTTATCTCTTTCTAGAGTATCTTTCAGTAGCCTTTCTAGTGTTAGTTTGATAATCATGAATTTCTCCAGTTGTTCCTTGTCATAGAAGTATCTTATTTCTCCATCAATTTTGAAAGATATTTTTACAGAGTATATCAATCTTGGTTGGAAGTTGCTCACTTCTAGGACTTGAAATACTTCACTCAAAACTCTTCTTGACTTGAATGTTTATATTGAGAAATCTGCCATGATTATGATAGGTTTTCCTTCATAGGTGATCTATTTCTTTTCTCTGAGAACTTTTAGTATTATGTTAGTGTGCTGAATTTCTGAGATCTTAATTATTATATGTCTGGGTAGAGATTTATTTTGATTATGGCTAATTGGGGTTCTGTGTGCCTCACTTATCTGGATATCAGATTCTTTTCCCATGCTTGGAAAATTTTCTGCTCTTATTTCTGTAAATAGTCTTATGTCATTTGTGTTGACTATTGCTTTTTCATTGACCTTCATCATTCTTATATTGTTTCTCTTTGCATCATCTTGCAGCTGTTGAATTGTTGTTTGCTGGTTCCTTATTATTTTTATGAGATCTTTTCTGTCATAGTCATTAGCTTCCATCCTGTTTTTAAGGTCTGAGAGTCTATCTTCAGATTCATTCAAATGGTTTTGCCAGCTTTCAATGGAATTTTTAATTTCCTAAATATCCCTTTGAGTCTGTTTCATGCATTGTAATTCTGTCTCTTATTGTTCAAGTTTTCTATAATTTTCTTATATTTCTCTATTTTTTACCTACATCTTCTTTAGATACACTCAACATTTCTTTCATGTTTATCATTTCATTTTTTACCTGAGATATTATTTATTATCTAATTTTCTATGTAGCTTCATGGAATTGTTTCTTTACTTCAGTTGCTATTGTTTCAGAAAGTTCAGTTGTATGATTCCAAGTGTCTTCCATTTCAGTGTTTCTTGGGTTTATTCTCAATGGGCTGGAGGACTGAGACTACATCTTGCTCTTTCATTTTGTCATTTTCCTGTGGGACATGTGCAGTTGGCCTGTTACCCTCCAGATGTATTGCACTGGGATGCTGGTCTAGGCAGAGCTTCGATTCTCCAAAACCCACATGGCTAGCTGTGATGTACCCCCGAGCTATGGTGCTGGGTCCTTGTGCTGTGATGAGCAGAGCTCAAAGGACCCATTGGCTAAGATAGTTGCTCCCTGATGGATGGACCTGGGGCTCTGGGCTTTGCAGGGCTCAATACTTCTGGGACCTGTGTTCCTAGCTAGGCCTTCCCCTGATGGATTGCACTTGGAATCTGGGCTGAGCAGAGTCTGATCCTCCAGGACCCATGCAGCTAGCAGTGATGTGCCCCTGGATTGTGGCACTGGGACCTTGCGCCTGACTGGGTGAAGTTGAGAGCCTCCATGAACCACACAACTAGCCACAGTGTACCCCTGAACTATGGTGTCGGGGCCTTGTGCCTGGCTAAGTGAAGCTTAGAATCTCTGGGTTAAAGTTCCTATAAATTCATGCTTGTGAATGTTACTGTAAAATCAGAAACTGTATTACTGTTGATTAATCTTGGAAATTTTTTACATTTCACTTATGTTGCGAACAATCACTTTCATTTTCTAAAGGAGAACATGAAAATGGTCACTTAGGGAATTTAAAATACATCCTGATAAAAAACTGACCTTGAGAGTGGAGAGGTATGAATGCTTTAAAATGATGATCTCATTTAAAAAGTATTTCAAGTAGGATTTAATGGACTGTGAAGCTGTGGTTTTAAATTAATGAATGTACCTAGTAAAAAGCTTTGCACTGATAAAGAATATGAAAGGTCAACTGAAATATCATATTTTTCCTAATAGTTTAAGTATCTTGCTTATTAATATGTCAATTATTTTGACAGGTTTTGTTGGGAGGGTGGAAGCAAAGAACTGTGTACTTTAGCATCTTTTACCATATCATTATAAATCATTTACCAAGTCCTCACAAATATGCTACCAATGATAGATCACACAGTCAAAATGTATGCATCATCCAGGCTTCTTGAAAATTTTGACTAAATGTTTTCAGTCACAGTTATATGCTCAATACTCCATCTTGATTTGATCTGTCAAAAACTTGAAAGTCATTACCCAAGAAGAAAAGAGAGAAGACATCTGGTCAATCAGCTTTATTTTTAATTACCCAAGTGTGTACTGACCTTTGTATCTAGACATAATGGAAGATATGATAGAAAGACAAAGATAAGATTACTGATCTTAAAAAAATTTAAAGTCAGCTTGGAGACACCGCACAAGATAGCAAGACCTATGGATATATACTGAGTAGCATTTGAGCAGCACAAGGCAATTTAGTACAGAATAAACATACACAAAGGACATCATGGACAACTATGACAAGGGATAGAGGAAGACAATTGGAGAATGCATCCCAGGAGATTACAGGAAGTGGGAAAAGCATTAAATTTTTGTCTTAATTGTCTGTATAGCAGTGGCTTATTGTAGACCTTGACTGATTAAGTTGCACTTCTGTGGGTTTCATTTTACTCAACTCTAAAACAGAAAGTAAAGTCTAGATGGTGTCTAAGATCTTTCAGCTACAACAATACAGAATTATAAGTACAAATGCAGAGAATCTGGGAAGGTGAGGACAAGCACAAAGTCACATAAATAGAAAATTAGCTGTGTGTGAGTGGGTAAGATCTGCTATGGGAAAGCCAGGACCTTAGGCTTATTTATTCTAAACATTCTAAGGTCAGTAAACTTGGTAATGGGTGAGACAGAGCACTAAATTAGGTAAGGAATACTAGCCAGGGGTTGAAACAGAGAAAGCGATACTGTGCTTCCTGTGGTCTGACTTATTCTCATACTTCTTGCTGTGTTCTTTATGTGGTCATGGAATTTCATGGCACCCCTTCTACAAACTCACATCCCAGAGTAAAGAGAAGGGGTAGTTACAGATGGATTCTCTTTAGATCCTCAAAAGTAGCCCCCTTTTTTGGGCCAGGAAGCCAAGCGCTATTGCTGAAACAACAGTGGTCAATCCAATCAGCCTCAGCAGGCCTGGCACAGAGGGCAAATGTCTCTCCAAGAAGGTCGTGGTGATGGGCTGTGCAGGGACATCCTGGATTTAGAGAACACTGGATATTAGCATAGGGCTCATGCATTTCATTCCAGAAAATCTGTACTTCCTCTAGTTTTCTGAGAGTGACTCTCTCTTTCTTACCTTTAGACCATTCAACATGACGTGAAAGCACAGTTGTGCCTTTACTAGAATGGCCCATGCAAAACATGTGTCATAAATATTTATTAAGCGCACCCCTACCCAAGCCCACAATCCCTTCTCTAGCAAAAGCACTAAGAGAATGACTTTGGAGTTTGGGGGCTTGGTCTCTTTAACTTCACACTTAAAAGGCTAGAAAAATAACTTTTCTTTCTTCACTCTGTCTTCTATGCATCCTTGCTACCCAGGAAGACTTCCTGGGTTTTATTACAAATATGATAAGCATATCGAAAATGAATTTTTAATCTAAATATATTCCATCCCTTTGGCCCTGGACAGAAGATAATATACTTTCATTCTTTCCCTACCTCCAATTGAGAATCATCAGGTCATATACTTATGCAACAGACATTTATTAAGTTTTTTGTTGTTTTGTTTTTTGAGACACGTCTCATAATATAGTTCAGGCTGGCCTGGTCTCACTATATAGCCCAGGTTGGCTTTGAATTCACAGAAGATATTTATTGAGTTAAAGTTTTATTTTGTTTTTGTTTCTTTTTTTTGTAGTGCTGAGGATTGAACCCAAGGCCTTGCACATGATAAGCCCATGCTGTACCACTGAACTACAGTCCTAACCCCTACTGAGTTCTTAATATTCAGAACTCTGAGAAATGCCTCCTCCATAAAAAAATCTTATGTTCCCTAATAATCTGCAATTAATGTGGCATCTTCCAAGTTATCATTTGATGCCTATCCTACCCATGATACCTATTTAAACATTCAAGAGTTGGATCACTTAGGGAAAGTGTATATATATATATATATATATATATATACACACACAAGTGTGTACTTCTTGGAAATAATTGTTCTTAGAAGAAAGACACATTTAAATTTATAAAATATAACCTACCACAGACTCTGGTTCTGGCTGCCAGATTTCATCTTCTGGAATCTTCCCTATGGCATGCAAGACCTGAAATGAAAGAGTGCTTTTAGTAAATAGCAAAACTGACAACATCTTTCTCCCAATCTGCTTTTTAAAACAAAGAACTAAGTGAATGTCTCTTGAAATAGCAATCAAAAACACCAAGATAAAGGCCAAAGCAGTCCACTTAACCTTTAGAAGTCTCCAAAAGGTCTTTCATCTATAGTATGAGATTCTGAGCAGCAGTCTCAGGGTAAATTTTAGTAGTTGGGAATAGGTTTTAATGGTAATCAGATTAGAAGAATTGTCAAGAAACATAAAAATGAATTTTCTGGATCCTAAAGGAAACATGCTTGATTCTGTCACCGACCTAAGTTATCTTTCAAATATAACCTCATGGGCTTTTCTGTAACCTCAGGCAACATGTTAAACATGTTTGTTGTTACTTTTGGGTTAAGGCATTTCTTTCACTTAAAACTGTTTTTATAATGGAGTTTCCTGGATCTTCAGGCGCAGGCTCCTGGGAAGATGACCACAGCATAGCAGAAAATGCCCCCCTCCCATTGCCCAGGTAACCTCATTTACTTTAGTTTCTGTTACAGTTCCTGTTACTTCCGTTTCCCAGAAATGGCTGGTCACTATAATCCACATTATATGAATCAATCCCCAATTAACAAGCACTCTGCCTTTGTGCTTCCATTTTGCTATCCCATGAAAACATCCCTCCCTGAGCTTTTGGGACCTGATACTTTGGGAATGAATCCCTGTCAATGTAAATAAATCTGTCTCCAAATCCTGGGTGACTTTTCAGTGTTTCTGTTTACTGCTACAACAGGATCTCAGACATGTCAGATCTGCTTTTCAGGCCCGTGTGTTGCCTCCTTCCCCACAGTCATTGATGCAGGGCCCTACCTCTCGGGCAGCTCTCTCTCCAGCCTCCACAGCGCCCTCCATGTAGCCACTCCAGTGAGTGGCAGTCTCAGTACCTGCGAAAAAAATCCTGCCCGCTGGCTGACGTAGAAACCTGAAAACAAAAGCAATAAGTAAAAGTCACAGACAGCTGGAGATGAGTATCCCTACAAGGACGAGGGCTTGTTTCCTCAAGTTCAAAACCCCAAGGGGGACACACAGTTTTTTTAAAAAAATGTTCATTAGGTTCCTCCAGCTTATGCATGGTCTCAGTCACAAACTAAATGGAACAAAAACCAAAGTTCACTGCTGCACAAAGAGCTTACATCAAAGTGGTGTTGAACTGACACTGATGGAAACAAGACACATATTTGTTCCACCTTCACTCTTTTTATGCCTCACAGCTCTGGGTGTGGTGACACATAGCCCCAATTCTTACCTCATTATTCTACCAAAGAAACAGCAATCGCTTCTCCGTATTGAACTTTACCTTCTCCACTTCTTAATATTACTGTTTCCATCAGCAACACTTAGCAAATTTGGGAGACTTATGGCTCCATAATGGCTGTTCATTGGCAGAGCTGGTATTCAAACCCAAGTAATTTGACTTTGCAACCCAGTCTTGGCCACTTGGTTATATTACTTCTTGTCTCTCCTACATTATTTCTTTGATTTTGTCAAGAATTCTATGACATAGCTATCACTATTATCTCTTTTTACATATGAGGAAACTGAAGCTGGGAGAAATGTGCAGGGACTCACCAAGAGCCACACTGCTCCAGAATAACAGAAACAGGTAGGATTTGGACCTGGTCAGAAGTCTCAGTTTTTATCCTATATGCTCTGCCTGGTATATCATCATCACCAAATAACAGTGCCCTTGCACACTCACTTGTCACAGTACTTAGCCTGAAAGGAGGGGAGTTAGTTGTCACTGTGAGAAAAATGCCATAGTGAAAGCACTGACAACAAGTGACTATTCATCATATCTCAGGTTGACATTATATCAGGTAGGGGATATGCAGAGTTCGTGGCTATGTTTCATCTTAGTCAACACTCTACACACTGGGCCTCTTATTCAAAAACCAAACAGGTTGTTTTGAATTGGTAGAGTTTTCTTCACCTGCACTTACTACAGCTATCAGAAGAGGAGGGAGGATATGAGAGAAGATATTATAGAATATTAGTAAACTGATAATATGACATGAGTTCAACTGGAATTTTCAAGAGCCTAAGAGTATTCAGGAAGGGTTGCCTTCAAGAGACAATGGATCTGCCTTTTCATGTTCACTAAAGTATGTTGCATCTCATTGCATGTTTACTTTTTACAAACAGAAGAATCTAAATCCAATTGGTGGGAAGCCTCACCAAATCTTAGAGTTAAAGACTAGAAGTGAGAGCAAAGGCTTCAAAAATTAGTCATGCTAACCAGAGTGTAAAGAGGAACTAAACAGAATGTAAAGATATAAAAATCAAGAATTAATTTAAACAGACAAAAATATAGTTTCCCTCCACTGGTCAAGTGGAAATTGCCTTTCATTAAAGGAAAAAATAAAGTCAAAGAAGGTAGGTAAGAAAATCTCTGCTTTTCTTTGGCAGGTGAGTTAGCAGACAATACATTCACAAAAGATATAAGACATAAGACATCAGAAAGGAGAGTCCTGTGTCTATTTCTTGTGATTTATGTGTTTTGCTGAGTAATTAATTATTACAATCAGTTTTTCATTCTATCCAGAAGAAAAATTTCTTAAGAAATGTGTGTTTAGATCTTTACTAAAGTGATGCTGTTAATTCTGTCCTCTGTCTTCTATCAGGAAACAGAACACTATTTTTAGGACCCTAAAGGTGAAGCTTCACAGTATCACAAATGTCACACCTTGAAGGATCAAGAGAATTCTTGTGAGCCCATAATCTCTGCTCAGGCTTGGTTATGTCACTAATCTATGCTGTGCCTTAGTTTATATTATACAACCTGAAGGTAGTGATGTGATTGCCTGAGGTAAATGTCCTACTAGAGGGCCATAAAAGTACCCTGTGAACACATGGTGACAGGAAGGTCTTCTTTGGGGAAATCTACAAAGCCCTCTTAATGCACATACCACCTGCAGGATGTAGGAATCAAGGAATAAAGATGAAAAAAAGTGTTACCATGACATCACCAATGCCTGATGAAACGGGGTTTATCTTGCTTCCCTTTATGCCATCAGGATCAGTCCAATGCAAGTGAGTATCTTTTAGGCTCTTAGCCCCAAAGGTATTCCCCTGACATTTTCTGGCATTGCACATACAACTCTCCACTCTGTGACTACAAATCTAATCACACAGAAATCTGTGGCACTTCGGATTTAAGACAAAACCAAAAATGAAACCAATGCAATGGTGGTCTTTCTCTGTTGAAAGATCAAGTTTATATTCCTGAATGTGTCATAAGAGGCAAAGGGTCCTACATATCTTTCTGGTCAGATTCTCCACTTTGTGTCTTCAATGTCATCTACTGAGCTTTGTCCCAGGACTTCTTAGAACTTGTAGGATTGCAAGCATTTGCTCATACCACTCCAAAGGAGACCTCTGCCTCCCACAGGCCTCAGGTAAAGCCCAGCACATTTCTCTGGGCAGGGCCAGGGCAAGGCTCCATGTGTTTCTGGGGGTATTTTTATACCCTTCTATTCAAACACATGTCAATACTCTAAAATTCAAGTTTTGATGTTATGTTCTCTTCCCATCTTCATATTACCACCCAACATTAGCAACTCCTCAGCAAGGAGGGTTGTCCTTGATATTGAACTTTCCAGCACAATTCTTAGCCTATGGTTGGTCCTTAACCAATAAATGCTTAATGAAACAATTACCACTGACTTCTACATGCAGTATATCTGAAAAGTAATGACCCACTAGTTTAACAGGTAGTGCCCTTTGGCCCCAAGATGTTCTTTTGGATTATATTTGGACATCTGCAGGAAGGATAAGAAAGTGCCAACTGAAGTGATTATGTATTTTCTGATTAGCAGATTGTAAGCATCCTCTGACCCATTTCCACGGACAGATTGATCAGCCACCTTCATTTCCTCACTCTCTGCATTTGCTGCATACTTTCAAAAGCCTTTCACTCATCATTCTAAACCTCCCATTTTGTTTAGATTGAGTTCTTGGCATTATGTTATTGCTTGGCTTCAAAAGACTCTAATGGTCATAACAATTACTGCTACATCATTAACTCATACCTTGCCATTGTAAATACAATTAAGTATTAATGATTACACTTGCATGCACAACACTGGAAATGCTAAAAGCCACTGAACTGTGCACTTTAAATAGGAAAATCATGTGATGTGTGAATTATATCTCAATAAAGTTGTTAAAAAATGACTCATACTCTTATTAACATACTGATTAGTGCCCATTGTACACCATCTCATGTTTGCTCTTTCATATGTTCAGGAAAGTGAGATTTAGAAAGAAGTTACTTGTACAGGACAACCAAGAAGGTTACTGGTATAGTCAGAATGGAAAACCAAGCCTTTTCAAACTTGATCTAGAACTCATTTGGCTTTTATAGTGCTGTATCTACATTGACACACAGGCATCTGAGGTAATTTTGCTGAGTTCTAAACTCATTGTAAGGAGACTTGTGACAATGGAAGTGAACTTTCTGATTATATAATTGCTTTGGGGGGAGCTGGTTACTAGGGATCAAACCCAGGGGCACTCTGCCATTGAGCTAAATTCCTATTCCTTTAAAAAAAATTTTTTTTAGTTATGCTAAATTTCCCAGGCCAGCCTCCAACTTGATATCCTCCTGCCTCAGCCTCCTGACTGGCTGGGTTTTAAGGTGCTTGCTGCCCCATCCATCTAAATTGCTATTCTAATATTGCAACCTTCTTCAGCTATAGGGGATTTGCTCATCCAGAAGAATGAAGAGTGAAAATCAGCACTGTGGTGCAGAATGAGGATGGCTTTATTCCTGAGATTCACAAAGTTTAAAGAAAATTGGATTTTTTTTTCTTTTTGGTATTCACAATGAATAGGGAGAAGAGTGGCATTAACTCATTTAAAGTTTGGATTCCAATCTGGGGGTTTCAATCCCAGCTTTACACACTTTTACTCTACCTTCCATATTGAGTCATGATCCCAGGGGGAAAGTAGGCCGTGTAGCAGCCCGCAGAGTACTGCTCTTCACACCAGTTCTTCTCTTCGTAATGCACTGGCTGCAAGGCACAATGACAGTAGCATCACACCACAGAGTGACCAGATATGCAGAGCATGATAGCTAGCCTCAAAAAAATCAAACACAAATGGAGACTTTGTAATGGTGACTTTGTAATGGAGAGCAAATCTGCAGTCAATTCTTACAATCCAAAGAGAAGTGTTCCAGGACCCCTCATGCATGCCAAAGTCCCCGAATACTCAAGTCTCATTTAAAATGATGGACTATTTGCATAAAACCCACATCCTCTTGTAACTTCCAGTCATCTTTAAATAACTTTTAATACGTTATACAATGTGAATGCTATGTAGGTAGTTGTTATAATATTCTGTTTAGGGAACACTGACAAGAAAAATGTGGTATATTTTTAAGACAGATGCAATTTTCTTTCAAATATCTCCCATCCATGGTTGGTTGAATACACAGATGCAGAAACCTGCAGATACAGAAGGCTGGTTGACTGTACTTCTGAAACAGAATCTTATTATCTTGATGTTTTTGAAGATGTGTCTTTAAGCAGATAAATTCCCTTAGTAATAAACTTGTAAGAAATTCAAATTTAGGAAAGATTTCTCAACTGATACCTTCAGGTCTTAAGTAATAATTATCAACCACAATTATCTATTTCCATTTTTAACTTAGTCTTATTTATAAAGAAGATTTTAGTGCTTCATGATTAAAGAAAAAATTTAAGAAAGACTTAAACTTACTGGAACAGTTACATAGTAAAAAAAACCCCAGAAAAACATGTTTGTTGAAGATAAAGCATGACTAGATTCATGTTTTTGGTGGAAGTGAGCTTTGTTAAAAGAAGCTGGGCAGATAAATTAGTGTTTTGTGGCATGGGGGCACATCTATTAATGGTAGTACTTTATTGGCATGGAAAACATGTTTTTGCCATTGACAGGCAATCTTGCCAAGTTTGAAATTTTAATAAAAATAGGAACTAGGGATGTAGGTCAGTGTCAGAGTGTATCCCAGGCATATGCAAGAATTTAGGTTCAATCTCCAACACCAAGAAACAAAACAAAACAAACAAATAAAAAACTAAACAGAAACTTTGTTATAAATATATTACTTTAAAAAGATGAAGCCAAGCAAAAAAGAAAAAAAAGAACATATAGAATTTTAATAGTACAAGTATTTAATACAGATTTTGAAAGATGTTTCATTTAAAAACTTTTGCAATCACATAGCTGATTTTGAATAGGCTCTCTAAAGGCATCCTATTTACAAAGTATGAGGCCCAGCCGGAAGGGTTGCAGGCTCCAGGCCCTTTGCAATGTCACAGTACAGGCATCTGCAGCTACCTCCTACCCATTCTTCTCTAGCTGTTTGCAGCCAATCAGAAAAAGGGCTGGACTTTCTCTTTCACCTTTCCTTGTTCCCTGAGATTTCTTCTTTTCACACAGTAGACACCAAAGCAAGAGTAAAGCAAGTGGTCCTTTCTATGCCAAAAGCATACAAGTATAAAATCAACACATTTTCTATCATCAAGAATTAAATCATCCACATTCCTTCTACAAAAAGATTTTCCCCAAGGAAAAATGATCAGGTCTTTTTGGAAATATGAGAATAAATGCTTTACTTGCCAAATAAATTTTTCCAACTATCTCACAATTTGCTAAAGGAACTTCAGCTACAAAATGTTTCAGCCTCTTCTTGTGAGCTGGCAGAAACCATGTGTATACCAGAAAGAGAAACAAGAAGCCAATTAGCCTTTCTCATGAGCTAGCTGGGCTAGTAGACAAGACCACCGCCCCCAAGCACCCCCCCATGTAAGCAACCAGCTGATTCAGAGGAACACAGGTTGAGTTGTTAGCAATTGAGGTACAAAAACAACTTAGTGCTTGTATTATCTGATTGACTTTGCAAGCCTAAAGCCAGTAATCTGAGCATCTATTAAGAGGATAACAATATACAATATAGCAAATACGGGGGATTTCCTTCTGTCTCATTTTTCAAATCCAATATTGTTCTGTTTTATTTTGTTCCATTTTATTGTTTTGTTTTATTCAATGTTTTGTTTTGATTGGTTTTATTCTGATCTGTTTTGTTTGATTTTATTATGTCTGATGGTATGGGCAGCATTTTCAAAATAACAAAAAGCATTATGGTAGCCATTGTTGATTTCCTAATATCCTATTTTGAAGTCCTGCATCACTTTCATATTTTTTTTGGATTGGATTTATTCTATTGTATTTGGCTTGGTTTTATTCTCTTTAAAATATAATTTAAAAAGGAAAAAATATCGCTGGGGATTTAGCTCAGCAGCATAAGTGCCTGCCTTGCAAGTGCACGGTTGTGAGTTTAATTCCCGGTACTGATTAAAAAAATATATATTACAGCCTGAGGAATGCCTCAGAATGTGACTTCAAAGAAGATGAATTCTCTACCAGATTGAAATATCTTGAGTACTATTTTAAAGAAAAAAACTAATGGTTTTTCACAGATGTAAAATTATTTTTTAGTTTGTATATATTTTGGGCTTTGCTACTTTACTTGCTACCTTGGAGTCTGGAGATTGTGACTATATTTAAACTTGTTACATGGTACACTAAGCCAAAAGAAAAAAGAAAAAAAAACCACATTCCTCATTCATATTATGTTTCTATCCAAACCAATTAATTTTTTGCTCATATGTTGAGAAACAATTCCAAAAAACCTTAAAAATATGTGTTTTATCTATCTCAGGTATAGAACATCTCCAAGAGGAGTGTAAAAATCTTGCTTTAAAATAATGAACAAATATGACAAAGTCAAAGTCAAAAGCCACAAAGACTTGACTAGAGGCAGTCAACCACTCCTCAGTCTCCACAGTCAAGCAAGGTACTTTAGCATAACAAGATTAAGCTGCTCATTAAGATAATGGTGTGTACTCCAGAAGCATGCTCAGCCCCTTCATTAGCTTTTTCCATATTCTGTCACTTTGTACATTTCTCTCCATTGTCTTCAAATGCTTCAAGGATAACTGGATTTAATAACTACTCTTAAAAGATGTCATAATCTATGTCAAGACATTAAAAACCTAGCATTCTGGTGACTGTTATAAGAGCGCCTATTTGTCATTTTAAACATCGATGAGGCAGTTGGTTATGACTGCTGGTTATGATTGGGCCCTATGACTCTCACCAGAAGTCCCAAGACAGAAGCACTTGCTTTGCCTACCACGTGAACTCTTTAACCTGCCCACCCTCATCCCACCATTAACCACTTCAGAGTTCTATTTTATTAATTTTAAAATCATCGTTTTCTCAGGCTACTTCCAAATGTGCCTAAGAAACTCAGTGACAGAGATAGGCCCATCCAACTGCCCACCTTCCATCCCTAATGTTGGGACACAAGTGTGGACTGAGGGTTAGTTTATATACATGAATGAGATTCTGTCCTTTTTCAAGATTGACAGAAGAAAATAAAGATCTTTTTCATTGCCATTCTGGCTGCCAGGATCTAGGACCTCTATCCTTAGGGAAGGGGTGGGAAGCAGCCTTACCTTCAGAGCTTCTTTAGAGCCCAGGACTTTTGCATAGAGCTCACAAAGCTTCTTTAACCTATGGAGGGGAAACATTAGACAAAAATGAAATGGAAGAAGGAAGAGAAAGAAGGCATGAGAGGCACTTTATTCCCTTATTTAAAAAAGGACACTGAGCCAGGTATGGTGGCACATACTTGTAATTCTAGCAGTTTGGAAGGTTGAGGCAAGAGAATCATAAGTTCCAGCCTAGGCTAGTAAATTTAGTAACTTAGCAAGACTATGTCACAAATTTTTTTTAAAAGTCAAGAAGGGCTGGACATGCAGCTCAGCGAAAAGGGCTTTAGATTCAATTTCCAGTACCAAAGGGTGAAAAAGACTGTGAGCCATGGTTTCCACTTTGACATTTCATTTTAAATTTTTAAAACCAATGCATTTTGTCCTATTTCAAATATGTTAAACCTAAGAGAACACACATATGAGCGACACAAGATTATTGATAAATAATAGCAAGTAAAGTGAGATGCTGTGTGAATCACTAGAGGCTCATGATATTCTTGGGTCATTTGCAAAATTAGACTACATACATCTTAAATGTTAGTGCATCTGATAGCCTCTGGTGATTTCTGGGAAGATGAAGATGTAGTCATTTTGCTTGTCCTCTTACCACACTATGAGGCAGTGGGCACAGAAAAAAGGATGGGGAGCAGAGAAAGCTGTGATTTCAGCTTGATGAACTTCAATTTTATCACATGATTTTTTCATTAATGATTTAAAGACTGCAGTTCCCAGATCAGCGGCATCAGTATCATCAGAGAACTTGTGGGAAATGTCATTTCTCAGGTCTTGCCCCAGACTTCCTCACACAGAAAAGAGAGTGGCAGCAGTTTGTGTCTTCACAGACCTTACAGATGATTCTCAAGTTTGAGAACCACCGATATATAAAGTTCCAGTCTAATAACTGGTATGTAACAAAGAAATGCTCAATAAATAGTGACTCTTAAGGGAAATGGGAGAATTAGAAGCAAGTCAACAGTTATAATTAATCAATTAATTTGTGTCAATTAAGTAATTCAGTTCGCATAAGATGAGTCAACTATATTTCTATAAATATAGTTATTTCAAGCCTGATTTATAAAGAATAGTAATGCTAAAGGGTATCTTGAAAGTGATTTAGAGTTGAGCCAATGATTTTTATGTGTTATTATTTTAAACTCAGAACTTCTTTCTACAAACAAAAGTGTATAAAAATTTTTGATTTCTCCCTTTCCCTTTGCATAATCAAATAGTTTAACACAATCAGAAGACTGTCCAGACAAAGCAAAGAAGTAAAATTAAATTTAGAAAAAGAACCAAATATATAAGGGGATTTAGAATTCATAAAGGTGGGTATTTTATTTAATAAAATAGTAGTATAAAACAAATTTTATCTTTTTATGTGTCAAATTTATTCATTTTAAAACTATGTTTCTAAGTGGATTATCATACATAGTAAAGTCTTCCTTATTCCATAATAAGCTTTTTGAATCACCCATTTTCCATACTTTTCTGGATTCATCTATTATATGAAAATCTTTGATCTTTCTGAGACATATTTTGGTATGAGAAGCAATGTAGCAATCCAGCTTTATTTCCTTCTAGCATAGCCAACTGTCCCAGTAGTAGAGTGGCAACACATAACTTGCAGTGATGAAAATAAATTGCCAGAAGAAATTTCAGAGAAATTAGTCCCTCTGAACCTATAATCTGTAGTTTTATGCATGGCTCATGCACTGCTCTGCAATGCAGTCACTTTTTCAGTCCTAGGTTATATCCATTCTCATAGTTTCTGTAGTTCTTATCTATAGTTCTTGTCTTGTGTACATTAAACTCAATAAATATGTGAATTTTTGACTCTTAAATTATAAGTTCAGGGCCTTCCTACAAGATCCTTACAATTAACTTAACAACTGTAGCATTGGCAACACATATATTATTAGGCAGTCTTTAAGATAAAAAAGACAAAATTGAAAAGCAACCAAGTAGACAGAAAAGAAGAAGAGAATAGGTAATTGAGAGGAGGGACAGGGGAGAAAAGGAAAAAAGGAGGAAAGAAAGGAAAGGAAAAAGGGTCGGAAGGAGTGAGGGAGAAGGAAAGCAAGGAGGAAGGGAGGGAGACAGGGAGGGAAGAAGAGAAGGAGAGAGGCAGGAAGGATGGTGAGAGAAAGCACTTCTTTTGTTACCTTTCTTCTTTGGTAAGTCTTGCCAGTTTTCTGGCTTTGTGAGCAACGATAAATCTAAAAGTCACAGACAAGAAAAAGAGAAGTTAATTATTTCTCTCGTCCTGGCCTCACTTCTATAGTTATACACGTATCTAGTGTACAATGTAGAAAGCAATCAGAGGAAGCAATCTCTACACTAGTTAAATCATCTTAATATTTCTACTATTGAATGTCACCACCCTGACACTGAAGAGCAGCTTTTAGCTTTGAGGAGTCAGGGGACTAAAAGCAGATGAGTGGCAGTGATTTCTGCAAAGGTAACATGATAACTGAACCACCTCCTCCCCACGTAGCTGGTGGCCAACAGGAGTGAGCCCTGGGCCTTAAATGCCCACTTAAGTCTCTATCTGAG
>PVJX010017534.1:26749-38261 GCA_004027295.1 Dolichotis patagonum
GTTTTAGTAAAACATCCCAATGAAGGTATTTATATAATGTTTCAACACCAAATGGATTACCAAAATTTATCTACCTAAGCACTAAATATAATATATTTAAAGTGTTGTTGGTATTCTGCTTTTCTAGAAAAGCATTTCTTGGAAGACACAGAAAAAGAGAAGTAATAGAATTTTTTCTATTGATGGATTTGGAGGATAGTGTTATTAATTTAAAGAAATTTATTTAACAACATTTGGTCCACATTTATTGAGAGTACTTGATTATCCTGTCAGCACCAAATACAGCGAGAATACTCTAATAGTGCCTTACCCTATTATGGCGGCGTAGCTGCCATCAGGTTTGGTATCATCCAATGTGTAGGCAACTGGAGCTTCCTCCCCTTCAATCACCATGGATCCACAGAAGTCTTGGAAAATGACAAGATGGAAGAACATATTCACCATCATATCAAACTACCCACAGTAGTTATAATGAAGCACACATTTTTCAACACAAAAAGGCTGAAAATCAAATATGGCATATTATACCCTGAATGCATGATACCAAACCAAACCAACAGCAAAACAAGGATTAAGTAGTTAACATTTTTTGAAAAGCTCAAATCATAAGTCCTTCTCTACAAACAATAAGGCAATGTAATGTCCTAAATTAATCATGGCCACTATGTCGTGAAATTTGGTTTTCCCTATATATGTTAATATTTGTGTCCCTTATTTTGTCCTTCAAAAGAAATCAGAATACAGGGCCGGGGGTTTAGCTCAGCAGCACAA
Organism: Dolichotis patagonum; assembly: GCA_004027295.1. Classification (NCBI taxonomy): domain Eukaryota; kingdom Metazoa; phylum Chordata; class Mammalia; order Rodentia; family Caviidae; genus Dolichotis; species Dolichotis patagonum. Next base: position 27,521 of record PVJX010017534.1, read on the forward strand.
GAGCCTGCCTGGCAAGCAAAAGGTTGTGAGTTTGATACCTGGTACAAAAAAAAAAAAAAAACCAAAAAAGGAAAAAGAAATCAGAATACAATCAAAGATGTGCAAATGAAATAGTATTCCATCCTTGTATACAGTAGAAGGAGAGTTCACATTTTATGGGGAGCCACACTTTTTTGTTTGTTTTCTTGAGATGGGGGTCTCACTCTGTTGCCCAGGCTGGGCTGGAACTCCTGGGCTCAAGTGATCTTCCTGTCTCAGCCTCCTGTCTAGCTGTGACTATAGGTTTATCACATGCCTTGCCACCTACTCTATGTAAAGTAGTCTTGACTCAGAAAAACAGGGCTGAGAGGACATGGAAAACTAAAATTCATAGCTTCCCAAACCCTAATTTCAAACATGACCTTCAAAACTCCCTTTTCCTCTCAGGAGCAACTTGGAAAACAATGTCAGTTCACTCTGGATAGAAGTATTTCCCTCATTCCCATCCTGAAAAAATATAGTTGGCCTCTGCCTCAGCACGTTCCACATGTGTGGATTGAAATCTAACATTGGTTGGAAATATTTAAGAAAAAACTTACATGCATACTAAACTTGTACGGACTTTTTGTCATGATTCCCTAAACAATATAATATGACAACTATTTAAAGAACATTTACATTGTATTAGGTATTAAAAGTAGATATGATTTAAAGTATTTGGGAGGAAAGAGTATATGTTCTACACAAATACTGTACTTTATATAAGGAGCTCAAACATCTGAGGATTTTGGTATCCATGGGGAGTCCTGGGTCCAACACCCAAAGACGCCAGGAATGCTGTATGTGTAATTCCAACAAAAGACTGTGACAAAGCGATGGTGGAAATGTCAGTCCAGAGTCTAAAAGCTTATAGTAATATCCTACTGCAGTGTGCCTCCTACTGCTCCATCATTTAGTGTATTTGCACAAAATCATGGTGGAAGCGTTTGTATAGAAATATCAACAAGAGGATTTCAAACTAAGGAAGAAAGAACATTTCAGACACACACCTCCCTGACCTGTGAGCAGTCACATCTAGAGGCCTTTTAAATTAAGCTCACTTCTCTCCTCTCATGTCCCTCCCCAATGAGCACCTATGAGAATCCATGCCCAAGTCATCCGCTGACACTTGCATGCCCTTGGGTAAGCTGGGATGGGAAAGACATGAAGAAAGACTTCAATATAGGAAGAGAAAATGTTTCAAGTCCATGCAAAAATTTAAGAGTACAAGAGAACTAGCTAAAGAATCACCTGTTATAAGAAAGCAAGAGAGAGGGAGGCAACACACAGTACAGAATCTCATCAGAGAAAAGAGCAAGTGCACATTGGTTGTGTAAGGATCACTAAGAGGATGGAAGTAAGTGCTTCCCAATGGGGAAGCACTGCTTTCTGGATGGAGAAGCTGTTTGGATGCATCCTTCAAAGAGCAAAGCTGACCTCTGAGCCAGACAGATACCTCAGAGGATGTGAAGGAATAAGGGGCAGAAAGAAAAGTCATATGGAACTATGCAATGTCAGTATGATTTCTGTAACTCCCAGAGGGAAAATGCAGGGGCCCTGCCTGCCTATGCACACAGAGCATCCGACAGCTAGGCAGGACCACACTCTTAAGAAGAAGACAAGCAAGGACATCCAGATATTTAATAAAGTTCTTGACAAGAAAAGTAAGTACAAAGCAGAAACAAGCAACAAACTAACCAACCCCTTCTATTTTGTTAGTTAATATCCCCTGATATTTTTGTTACTATTGTATATTAATGTATTTATTCAGTTAATAGTTATTGGGTACATATTGTATGCCAAGTATGGTGCTAGGCATTGCAAATTCAAATGCCCATTTTCTAGTCCAGATAATTCAGTCATGGGAAGAAGATGTAATACAAACGATTAATTACATAACAGTATATTGAATTCTGGGCACTTATAGAAACACAGAAGAGAGCTCCAAAAGTCATCCTACATGATTCCTGTTACATAGATAGTAATTCAGTAATGAATATTTGAGGAAATTTGTAATGAAATTTGGCAAAGTTGTTTCTTACAACAGGGCATCTGCATTGCATGCAGCTGTCGATGTCACCGTCAAAGATACTGTAGTTAACTACAGGTTAAGCATCTCTTATCACAAATATTTGGGACCACAAGTATTTTGGATTGGGAATTTTCTTGGATTTTGGAATATTTGCACATACTTAAACAGTTACCTTGGGGATGGGACCCAAGTCTAATAAACATGAGATTTAGTTGTTTCATATATAATATATATATATGGCCTAAGGGCAATTTCAGCTAATAGGGAAGGTAGATAAGATCAAAGTACATTACATGTATTTGTGAAAATGTCACAATAAACTCATTATTTTGTACAGTTAATATGCACAATTAGAATAAAAATAAATAAAATCACTTCAGATCAAAAACAAAAATCTTATCCATGAAACAAATTTTCATGGTGTAGAACTTTCCATTTGTGGCACCATGTGGCTGCTCAAAAAGTTTCAGATTTTAGAGCACTGCAGATTTTGGATTTTGGGGTTAGAGATGCTTAACATGTAGTAGTAACTCAAAAGAAATCTCAAATGCCTGAGTGGGGCTATGCAATATCTATAATCATTTTTTAATTATTACTAAGGCTCATTGCCAACAAAGACCAATTCATATCTGGCTTCTTTCATGAGTGAGGAATTTGGGCTTTCTTTTTGATATCAGAGAACATTTGCCTGTCATATGACAAACTTAACACGGAGGTTGCAGACATGAATGGAAAGTTGGAGATTCTCTCCACACATGAAGGCATTCATAGTCATTAAGAGAAGAGTCTGTAGTCCTAGTCCTACACCTCATCTACTTGCAACTAGTCAGTCAATGAAAAGTGTGACCTGGACGATCACAAAAGTAAGCAACTCTGTACCAGCATGTCACTGTCATTCAATTCAGAGAATAAAATGACAGGCTCTTTATGATGAGTCCTCTACAAAGCGGAGTTACTTGCACAGGTGATGCACCAAACCTTATTATCCGTGGTTATCTGACACGGAATTAGAAGCTTGTGATGTGGCTAAAAAATGTTGCCACAGGTGTCCACACTTGATACATATGGAGGATTGATTCCAGGACATCTGTAGATACCAAAATCTATCAGTACACAAATTCCCTACATAAAATGGTGGTGTTATTTGTCCCATGATCTAAGCACACTGTCCTATATACTTTAAATCATCTCAAGATTTCTAATTATATCTAATATAATGTAGAGTAATTACTCTGTAAATACTGTTATACTTAATTGTTTAGGGGATAGTAGCCAAAAAATCCATACATTTCTGTATAAATGCATTTTTTCCAAATATTTTTGATACATAGTTCGTTGAATCCACAGATGCAGAACCTGTGGATAGAGGCCAACTGTACACAAGGAATACTGCCCCCAGCCAAACTGTGAATCTGTCTCCATTTGTCTTCAGCACAATCTTCTCCTTTCTCCAGTCTTTATTTTTATTTCAGCCCGCCATGCCCTTTGCCCTCAGTCTCAGGGATCGAATGTTCTTACCTTGGTCTCTAATCTAAAGAAAAGTAAGTGTGACCAGAGTAAATGTGTTAGGACTCCAGCATGGTGCTGTTATATCCAGTAACTACTAGTCAAATGTGACTATATACATTCACATTTAAAGCAATTGAGTCCTCAGTGTCATTAGCTACATTTCAGATGTTTGGAACCCACATGCGATTAGTGGCTAGTGGATTGGACAGAGCAGATCCACAACATTCCTATCGTCCAGAATGGAGCACTTCAGTGAGAATCCCATATATTGTTTTACCAGGTAAGACAATCAGTAGTAGCACACTTGATGACTATATATAAATGAATAAATGGCTTTCATTTAATGTAGTAGAATCTTGTCACTAACAAGAGATGGCCTTGAAAGTTTTAGAACCCTCATCTTAGTGAACACCTTTATAAGCCCACACTTTAAAAAACTTGATCAGAAAATTCTAATCACCTATTTGCACAACAGTTTGTGAGAATATTAAATAAACTCTATATTAAAGTATAAGAAGAGTGTTCATACTCCAAGGAAAGTTAACTGCATGGGTTTGTGCCAATGTATTTTATTTGAAAGAATTGTATTTGGGGATGGAATTGTACTATGACCAGAATTCTAATAAAAATGGTTACATGCAAATTCAGGTCCTGACACCAAGTTTCTTGGGATGTCCTCCCTTCTCCTGAAGGTCTTTGTGTAAGGAAAATGCTCACCCATTTTCCTCCAGAAAGGCTCTTTATAATAGACTATACACTTGATGACTGAACCCAAGGGCACACGGGAGACAAGCTGGTTTTTCATCATTGGCAGAGGAGGTTTGAAGTGAATCTTCATGCCCAGAGCAGGAGGGATAGCACTAATCACATATTTAGCCTGAAATAAAAACATTGTGCTTAAATATCATTGGTCTGTTGTTTTAGCTTTTCCCCAATGAGCCTCTTGCATACCCTTGTTGCCTTTTAGTCTCTTAGCAGCAAACCCAGAAGGATCCTGTAAAAATTGACAGCAACCCTTATTGTTCCCTAGTTCAGAGTTTCAATGACTTCCCATCATATTTGGAGTCAAAACCAAGTTCCTCACAATCACTTCCAAGGTCATACATGAAATGGTCTTATTATTCATCTGATCCCACCTCCTGCTACTCTTCCTCTCACTCCTCTGACTTCTGCCATTGCGACCATGTTGCTATTCCTTGATCATGAGCCAAGGTCTTGACATTTGCGATTCCATCTATATGGAACACTCTTCTCTCAGAGAGCCACATGGCTCAAGTCCTTGTCTTGTTCAGTTCTTTTTAAAAATTATTTAAAGAAAGAAAGAATAAAATAGAAAAAAGGATCGAATAATACAGAATTCAAAAAAAATTAACACTAAGAAATCGCTAGTTGATACATTACATATTGTCATCTTAAAAATAGTTGTTCAAGTTGCAAAATCAAAGCATAGAAAGTGTATAGACACTCAAACATTGACAGCGCAAACCATTCTATGTTCAGCTATCACCTCACTAAGGCCTTCCCTGATTACCTTATTTAAAGTTATGTGATCAGGTCTCCCACCACACCTTCTGGTACACCCTTTCCCTTTGCTGCTTGATTTTCTCCATGCTATTTGAAAGACTACGTTTTAATATAGATTTGTTTGTGGTTGCTTTTTTGCAGAATTGAAGAATGAACCTAGGTCTTTGCACTGTGTTACATTTCCAGTATTTTCATATTTTTTTAAATTTTAAGACAAAGTCTCACTAAGTCACTAAGTTTTCCAGGCTGGACTGGGACTTGCAATCTTCTTGCCTCAGCCTTCCAGAGTGCTAAAATTACAGGTGTGTGCCACCATACCCAGCTTTGATTATTATCGTTATTCCTAAGATGTAAGCCTCATGAGAGCAAGAAATTACATTGGTCTTGGTTATTACTGAATTCTCATCTCCTAGAATAATGCCAGACACATAGGTGTATTTGATATTTATCAAATAAACAGTGTTTTACTTTTCTAATTATGTAAGAGCCCACTATAAAGTGATCAAATGTGTTTTTGAAAATCCTTCCCCTTGAGTAGAGAGACAAGACCACATCAGGAAGTAAGCCCAGTCTGGGAACCAGCACCGTGCACAGGCCACCACCAGACTGGAACAGCCAGACTCCAGCCTCTCCTTGTGAGTCAGCACCATTCATGAACTGGAGGTAAAGAGAACAAGGCCACACCAGGAAGCAAGCCCAGTCTGGGAACCAGTGCCATGCACAGGCCACTGCCAAACTGGGAAAAGCCAGATCCCAGCCGCCTCCGGCACATGGGCTGGCAAACAAGTACCAATCCACTCCCCTCCCCCACCTCCACCATAAGCAACTGGCTTATCTAGAGAAACACAGGTTGTGATGATAGCTATTGAGGTGAAATGTAATTGGATGTCTGTGGTGCTTTGGTGTTTCACTAGCATTGCAGTTCTTGAGCCAATGGTCTGATCCTAGGTTCAGATAATATCAGTATGCTGTTTGGCATCTAGGGGATCTCCTTCTGAGTGTTGTAGCCATTGTTGATTCCCTATGGTCTTTCTTTGGAAGTCCCATATCATTCCCATAGGTTGAGTGTTATTCTCTTTTGTTTTGTTTTGTTTGATTATGTCAAATCTAATAGCAGGAGAAGCTATTACAAGGATAGCAAGATATGTTATGGTAGCAATCTTGGATTTGATATCACTTGTTTTGAATTCCTTTATTGCATTCATTGTTTTGTTTTTATTGTTTCTATTCTATCTTGTTCAGTTTCATTTTTAAGTGATCTGCAGCTATTTTGAAGACATCTAAGGCATTATAGTAACTATTCATAATGTGTCTCTTGCACTGGCTTGTTTTGATTGGTTTTATTCTGTTTTATCCTTTTAAAAATAAAAACAAAAGCTGGGCATGGTGGCTCATGCTTATAATCCCAGCACTTGGGAGGCTGAGGCAGGAGGATCATTGCAAATTCAAGACTAGCCTGGGCTACAAAGTGAGCTCAAGGCCAGCCTGAACTGCATTGCAAGACAGTATCTCAAACAAAAAAGTGAAATTTTAAAAAAATTTTAAAGAGAAAAATCCCTCCCCTCCCCAATATCCTGGTTCAATTTTCCTTTCGAATACAGTTAGCATTTTGTCAAGTGGCTATCTGTAAATTCTGGAATATCCTTGATTTTATTTAAGCTTTGGTTACCTGTAGCACTGTAGCTTCTTTTTCCCAGTTTAAGGGTCTTGGTTACCTCATATATTTCATGGTTCAGGGTCTCCACGAGGACACTTTCTCCAGTCTGGTCAATGTAGACCACGGGCCTCTCTAACTTCACTCGGTCCCCAAGAAGATTCATTATCCGTTCACTCACTTGACCAGATCCACCCACAAATTTCCTCTCCTGGGAAAAAAAGAAAAAAGGTGGGTAGGAATTATGGCTTGTGTTTAGATGTCCCCTCAAATCCTCATCTGGTTGTAGGTGGGACTTTTACGGAGGGTGCTCGATCTATAGTGTATGATGCTAGAATTCATTCATGGTGAGATATTAAGATCAAGGATACTAGGATTAAGGACAAGTAGCCTGGATAAAATAAAATGGACAGAAAGATCTGTGGTCATCGCTTATTTCTTTTATTGTCTTCTGCATACAATGAACTGTTTCTCCTCTGTGAGGCCCCTCTGCCAAGCCACCCTGCCTTGGAGTCAGTCAACTATGGACTGAACCTCTACAAACTGAGCTAAATAAATCTTTACTCCTTTAGATTTGAGTGTTGGGCATTTTGTCTCAGCAATGACAAAAGTAACCACAACAGTGAAGAAACACAGGAATGAGCATTAACTGACTAAGTGTTTAGTTCTCCCTTCTTCTCTTTACTCTGAGATACATAACATTTCCTTTTACTGTTGTGCACTATTACTTTCTAAGGTCTGCTGACTTTGCACAAAATGACAGGTTTTCTAAGTCACCTTCAACGCTATGCTCTCCAAGGCTAAGCTTCATCCTTGTGACACAGGCTCAGAGCCTTCATGCCTCTGCACACCCTATCCCCAGGTTGGACTCCTCCTGCCACTGGCTGCCCATTTCATCTTGAGTCAGGTACCTGTTGTTCTACAGTGAGGTGGTCGATTCATCTCACTGCAACCCCTTCCAAGCCCTGCTTCCAAACACCCCCAAGTAACAAGCATTCTACTTAGCTGTGCACATGGTTGAGTATTCTCTTCTTCAATTTTCAGTTTGGCTAATTTTTAAAAAAACATATTGTAGAAGGAAGGAGATAGAGAAAAAGAAGAGGAAAGGGAGAGGAATAGAGAAGGAGAAGATAGGAACTTGAGACTATGTCTAGCACTGCTCCTTATGCAATTCCAGGACTGGGCACTGAATTAATAGATGGAATGAGGGCAGTGAATGTCTACCTGGCCTCCATTGGTTGTTGAGATGATTCTGGTTGTGCCCCCACACTGCTTCACATACCACAGGAACCAGAGAGCGGAAACCTCATGGGTCTCGGCAGTGACACACAGGTTTACAAAAAGAGTAGCAAGCTGCTTTGCAGAGCTGCTCAAGAAGAAACAAGCATAAAGTTGGTAAATGCAAGAGATATTCTTAATCATCTAGAAATTATTCAAATAATATGTTTTCTTGGCTAAGTTTAGCACAATTTGACAAACTGCAGGAAAATGTCACTAGAATTTGATACAAAACATGACAACAGATATTTGGGGGCTATGAGGTTTATTTCCCCAATAAATGAAACACCTCAATGAGAATCAATTTCTGTTCTGCTTTCTGCATTATGATTTGTCCCTACACACCTGCTGCTCTTCCAAAGATCCTATCTCAGTAAAGGGCACAGTCATTCACTAAGTGGCAATTGCCAACACTTAGAAATCAACTTTAATATCTCAACTGTAAATCTGGTATTCTTGAGAGGCTGAGACAGGAGGATTGCATGGTTGATTCCAGCCTGGGCAATCTTGTGAGATCGTATCTCAAAATAAACAAGGGTTGTGTATGTAGCTGAACCACAAGGAAAGTGCACTTGACTCCCCTAATCCATAGGAAATATATTCCAGAACTTCTGTAGATCCTGAACCTCATGTTATGTTTTTTTCTATACATACATAAGACAAAATTTAATTTGTAAATTAGGCACAGTAAAAGATTAATAATAACTACAAATAAAATAGAATAATTTTAACAAATACTATAATAAAATTATGTGACTATAATCTTCTCATTGAGGACAGAAATTCAGATGGAGGTTGACCAGGGATATCTGAAATCACAAAAAGCTGAACCATGGATGGGGGAAGTTGTATTTCTCTTCGGAGGGCAAGTCCATTTCTAATCTTTATTTCATTTACTCTGGGAACTTTAGTAAGAAAAGAAGCGAGCTGAACAATATTTGAGAGATGGGAAGTCAAGAAAGCTAAAGTAATATCTTTGTATTTTTGCCATATTGACATTTTTTTATTTTAAAGAGCTTATTGACATTTTAAAAGATAAGTGTTATAAACATTTCTACATGAAAAATATGTGCACATTACATAAAATTTAGAAAATTCATAATATAACAATGAAAGGATGAGTATTGTTATTTTGATTTAAATGTGAAGCATCCCCCAAAGGTTCATGTATTGAGGATTTGATCCACAATGTAGCAATGCTTCCAAGTGAGGCCTACAAAGGTAACTGAATCATGAATGTGTTACATTGTCAATGGATTAATACACTGATGAGTTCATTAGTTTAATTCCTCTCTGTCTTTCATCCCACTGTCTGCTCCCCAGATATCATGAGATATCCAGCTTTACTTCCATACATCCTTCCATCATGGTGTCAGATGGAGCCAGCCGACTATGTATCGAACCCTCCAAAAATATGAGTCAAACATCTCCTTTATGTTGTGTATGTTAGGTATTTGGTCACAACAACAAAACGTTGACCAATCGTGTATACTTCATACTGTATTTCCCCAAGAATAGGACCTAACTGGAAAATAAGCCTTAGCATCGTTATTCCAGATACTCATAAAATAAGCCCCAGTTAAGATCATCAACTAGATGGATGCATTTAGTACATCCATTGCAACATATGACGGATATATTGAATTATAAAATAATATAAACATATAACGAAGAAAAAACAATATTAACATTAAACTTTAAAAGATAATTAAAATTATAATGAAGTATCTAAAAATACCCAAGCAGGCACTTTGACTGAAAGGTAAATGCCTATAAAAACACATGAACTTCAGAATCATTGCCAAATGACCAATTGGAGTACACATGAAAATGTGCAAGCTTGATAACACATGGATGTGGTTGTGTGTAATATGAGTCTTCATAATTCAACATGTCATGTGTTATAATGGTATACTTAATGCACTCACGTGAAATAAAGAAATAAATCTGTATTTTGGTTCCTGAAATTTTACGTCACTTTTGTGTGAACCATCATTCTTTTTTTTTTAATAATATTTGTTTTATTTAAAAGAGAATAAAACAAAAGGGGGCAGTACAGAGCAGATCAGAAGAGGACAACATAGGCAACACAGTACTTTACATTAAGTCAACTGGACATCAACAGTATCTAACACCAAATCTCTTACTCTGCTATAGTTGAGGATAGTTTCAATTACAATAATATCAAACGTAACACAATAGTATAAAGCCATGCATATAGTGAAAGAATTCCAGGGCTTTCTGAACCGAATAACAGAAAATGATCAATGGGTATTATAATATCTCATTTTTGATAAAAAAGAAAAAAATTTGTTTGAACTATCACACATATTCAAATTCCAATGAAACACAATGTGGGAGACAGAACCAACAGCAATAGAACAAAAAAAAGCATGGTAGGACTTCTAAGAAGGATAATATTAAATCAGCAATAGCTGTCATAATGTTTTCTTCAAAACAGCTGTTCATATCATCACGTATGATATAGTCAAACAAAACAGGATAACACCATTCCAACTGATGATTAAAAACTTTGAAAGACTTTGAAGCTATGAGATGGGGCCTCATGCTTACCATAAAGTCTTATATACTCTTATCAAATCTCATATTAGGGAGATTATATGGTATTTACCCTTGTGAGTTTGGTTTATTTCACTTAAGAGAATGGTCTCAAGTCGTGTCCATTTATTTATAAATATCTCGATGTGATCATTCTTTATAGCTGA
>PVJX010017535.1:0-38125 GCA_004027295.1 Dolichotis patagonum
ATTTGCTCTCCAGAGGCCAGCAGAAGAATTCTGTCTTGCTTCAAGTTTCTGACTCCTCTGAATCCTAACTTGAGACCTAGATGTAAATATTTCATGTGACTTGACCAAGCCTACTAGGAGGATGACCCTCTTAATTAAGTAAAAGTTACCTGATTAGTTGTCATAATTGTGTCTGAAAAAATCATTATAGCATTTAAAAGTAACAGAATTGAAATGAGTGGTATTGAGGGAGGAGCTAAAGATGGCGGACCAATAAGCAGCAGGATATGGGGCCTCCCTGAGAGAGACAGCTCAGATGCCGGAATAAAACATCCTGGAGAGGTCTGGATGGAGGGAGATGGATTCTCTCAACCCAGCAATAAACTGAAGGGATAAAAGCTGGTCAAACACGCAGTCCTGAGGCTACCATTAGAGATGGGCGGTTATGGCGCTCTCTCCGAGCCTCCTGAATTCATGCCGCTGTGACTGGCCTGAGCTCCCTAACTCTTACCATGGTGAAACTGCTGAAGTCAGAGGTCTGCAAGCCCAATGGAGAACGGAGCCAGCAAGAGACCTGCATTAACCCCCAGTGAGTGCTGGGAATAAGACCTTCCTACGGGAAAGAGGCAACCAACTGGACGACATGTTGGAATCGGGCAGGATGGGCCTGAACTGGGAACAGAAGTGACTTCAGTTGGTTACTCCCCTCCGAGAGCAGATTGTTGGGATCTGCTTGGCCTGGGTCACACCCCTGGCCAGGACCCAATAAGTTGTCCCAAACCGATTCCCAACACGCAGCACACACTAAGGCAGTGAAGGTCCCCAAAGGTTGACTGGCCCAGAGGGGAGGGGCCAGCATATGCTGCCCCTGCTTGCAGCTCAGTGACCAACAGCAAACTGGAGAGGGCAGAAACCTCTAGCCAGTGCACTTCAGAAGAACCAAAACCAACAAGGAAAGGGGCTTGGACCTCCACTATACACTTGTATGGAAGACACCAAAAAACATGACAAGAGAAAGAAATACAAAGAAGTCCCCAGCCCCCAACCCTGAGAATATTGATGCAGGAGAGGTAAATACAAAGAGATTGAGGGCAGCAAACATGGAACATCAAACACAGCAACAGAGGACATAAAGAGATATCTTCAGGACCTCATAGACGAGCTCAAACTGAAATATTAATTCAAGTGAAGCAAGATATAAGTAGATTAATAAAGGAAATGCTAAGCACCTCTCAAGAAGACACAGAGAGAAGAATGGAGGAACACAAAAAAAGGAGAAAAATGTTCGATGAAGAATATAAAGAAAACCTAGAATACATGAAGCAGATTCAAAGAGATTACCAGGAAACTAAAAACTCCACTGAAAGCTGGCAAAACTGCTTGAAAGAAACTAAGGATAGACTATCAAAACTTGAAGATGGGTTTGCAATGTGTGATTCTGAAAGGAAAGATCTCTTAAAAATAACAAGGAAACAGGCAGTAACAATACAAAGACTAGAAGAGGACAAGAGGATCTATAACCTAAGAATTAAAAATGTGAGTGAAAATGCAGGAGTCAAAACAAAGGAATTACAAAGGTTATTCACAGAAATAATTAAGGAAAACTTCCCAAGCACAGGAAAAAGAAATGAGGCATACAGAACTCCAGCCACCTAAAACCAAAACAGAGCTATACCCAGAAACATAATAATCAAGATCCCAGAAATTCAAAATAAGAACAGAATATTAAAAGCCATCAGAGAAAAGAAACAGATCGCCTATAAAGGAAAACCCATCAAAATCATGGCAGACTTCTCGACACAGAGCATCAAATCAAGAAGAGCTTGGAGCAAAGTATTCCAAGCCCTGAAAGAAAATAACCTCCAGCCCAGACTGAGGTACCCTGCACAATTGTCTCTAAAAATTAATGGAGAAACAAGATGCTTCCATGACAAAGAGGAACTGAGGGAATTTGTAACCACCAATCCAACCCTACAGAGAATACTGAAGGACATTAGAGAGAAAGAAAAAAAAAATACCAGGATTTCAGGAACAGTGGCAGAGAGGCCTCAATGAACAGGGCAGACAGTGGAAAGAAGAAAAAAAGTAGACAACCATTGGCAGAAAAACAGCATAGCAAAAATGAGGCAGAGAAGGTTGGCTATAATCTCTAACACAGATGGCCTTGATACACTTAAAAAATAAAAAGAAACACAGGCAGAGTAGATCAGGACGTAGGGTCCATCGAGATGCTCTGTATAGGAAATATAATTAACCTGAAAAAGAGTTTATGGACCAAAAATCAAATATGAGAAAACAATGCTCTATGTGACAGGGAACCAGAGAGAAATAGGGGTAACTTGACCAGCACCTGCACATAGGTTGGAAAGACAGGATACTTATGTGCAGTACAGAACTACTCAGCTATAATGAAGGAAAACCTTGAGGCTTTTGTATGTAAGATAATACAACTTGAGATCAAGTCCAGGAGTGAGAAGGTTCAGAATCACTTAGGTAAATAGCAGGTTGCCCCCCAAGCAGTCTAAAAACTGAGGGGTTTGGTGGGACCCAAAATGCGCAACACCCTGTGGGAATGAAAGGGGAGGAATAGTCTTATAACAATAAGGCAGAGGATATTGTTAATAGTGTATCAGGATCTAAAACCCACATTACTCACACTGCTCTGTTTAGTTTGATTATATTCTGTTCCAGTTTGTCTACTTGTACTAGATTTGAGAGCTCAGACAGTTATCCTGAAAATAGCAGGATATACTATGGTAATCATCCTTGATTTCCTGTTAACTTAATCTGAAGCCCTGTATACCTTATACTGTTTTATCATGACTGATCTTAATTGAATCTGATTTGCTAGATTGCTGTTTAGTATTGACAGATTATATTCAAATTTGTTATGATTGATAGTATCAAGTCTGAGAGTATAGGCAACTACACCGAAGATGACAAGATTCACTAGGATACCCACTCTGGTTTGATTATTGCCTGCTTTTGAAGTTTTATACTGTCTACAATGTTTTGTTGTTATTAATATTGTTATGTACTGCTATTTTCAATTATGCCTGATGATATGGACAACAATGAGCATGATTATTTTCCCACAATCGCCATGGGTCAGGAACTCAAAAGGACTTTAGTGGTTCCAGTTTGGGTCTGTCATGAAGTTGCAGTCAAGAGGTCAACAGGGGTTGCTGACTTCTACAGGCTTTGATGATCCACTCATGTGCTGGTCAAGTCGTTATTGGTTCCTGAGGAAGGTCTCATTTCCTGTACAAACTCCCTGCTCCTCATACTGAAGAAATGTGTCAAATGTCGATGGTGGCTTACTTTGTCCAAACTGACCTATCCAGAGAGCGAGGGGAAAGTTGTAAAGTCTTAGAGAATCTAACTTCATCAGTTACACACCGTCACTTTGGCCATCTTCTATTGGTCATACAATGCAATCTTGATGCAGTACAAGAGAGGCCATGATAACAGGAAGCAAGTATATCCAGGCCATCTTGCAGGCTGTTGTTACATCCTCAATAACAATACCAAAATGAAAAAAAAAATAGAGGAGTATGGAAGTTTCTAGAATCTGCACTTTTTTCTCATGCCAAATGCCATAGTCTCTTCATGGTCTTATCTTTGTGTTGGATCTGTGTGTAGCCTCATGATTACTGTCCTGGTTCCCAATGTTATCCCTTTTTCTAAAGTTATCCAATGGTCTAGTTAAAAATGTATGCCAACTTCTATTTTTATAACATCCTAGCTAAAGTCCTTAACAAGGTTCTCTAAGCCACAATTTGTGCTTGCAAGTATTCTGCCAGTAAGCTGTGTCCCCAGCTCGCTTTACCCATTTATTATATCACATCCTTTTTATTCCCCACACATCCCCAACTATTTTTGTTTGTTGTGCTAAACCTCATAATGCTTCTCCAAATGAATCAATCCCTTTCCTATTTTGATGCCTTTGCTTATCCTGTTTCCTCTGCATGAAATAAGAACAATAGGTAGTAGTGACTATGTATGTCCTAAAATCTAGGAAAGTACTGTACTAGATAATCCACTGACTAGTTCAGCTATATCATCACAATAAACCTACACGGTGACCATCATGGTCATTTTCTTTCCACAAATGAGCACTTCTTTAACTACATGAATGATGGCTAATACACAGATGCTGGGGAAGAATTTGAGGGTTCTACCATAACCCTCTTTGTTATTCTCTATGCAACTAATTAGAAAATAACAAGTTTTTAAAGTTATTTTTATTTAATAACTAGTTTTCAGTGTGCATGAATAAGTCATTTAAGTTTTTTTAAATGTGTGCTTTTGCATTTTTTGTTGCAGATGGTGAATAGAGGAATGAAGTTGATAATCTAACATCTGTTTTGTTTTTTCCTGGGGCAAATTGGATTTGGCTATATCAACCAGTTGAATGATCAATACCTTACTAAATTTATATATCCATCATAGGTATAGATACTTTTTACTTCTTCCCACTTTCCAAATTTCTTTCTGCAGTCTCATAACCAGCTTATCAGCTTTGAATTACCAGAAAAATCTATTGGCCATCTCTATGTAACAGACTTCCAGACCATTTCCTTGTATTTTCAATACTGCTTGTTTTTGTTATACTTGAATTGTAACACCTCACCAAACTTGAAAAGTCAAGAGGATCACCGAACTATAAACCCTAATGAGAACTGAGATTTGAGTTTTTAAACATTTGTTATGAACAAGCATTTCAAAAATACTTTCTTAAAAAACAAAACCAATAATTTACAAAAAAACATGCAATTTAGGCTTGCTCCTCTTGTGTCATCCTTTTTATTCCTCACACATCCCCAACTATTTTTGTTTGTGAAACTCTTTGTTTTTCTGTAGTTTAAAAGTTTGAAAATATATTCATGTCTGTTACCTTTGGTATTGGTTTTAAAAAAAAAAAACCTCACTGATTTTTAATTCAAGAAATTTGACATTCAGAAAAAAAATCAGTTTGAAGCTCCTATTTGTATTTTAAAACCAAGAAAATTAAAGTGTGTAAATAGAGGAGATGTGCTTGGCTAGCAGGGACACTAATGCTTTCTAGAAGCCTGAGAATATGAACAATTAATTGAATAAATGGAGTTCACATTTCCATATGAACTACTGGGCTTTACAAAGTATTTTTAATGTTTTACTAGCTCTATTAGAAATTCATGTCTCTTTGTAATTCAACTAGTTTATTTTTATTCTCAAAGTCATATCATAATAATTTAAAATTGCATGAAATAAGACACTTAAGCTTCCAGTTTATACTATGAAATACTCTGGAGATGATTTCTGTTAGATAATGATCTTTCTTGAGAATGCATTCTGTACTTTTAATTTTTTTAGTGGTCCAGATGACCATTTACCATGATAGGTTTAAACTGATAAGTAACGAGTCTTTAAATTATTCCTTACACTTATCTCAAAGGAATGAATTTAATACATTTAAGATTTTAAAAATTGTGTATCTTCTCCTTTAAAGATGATACTCTATTCATCTATTATCTTCTTTAAAAAATACTTTTGATAATAGCTTTCATAATGGATGTAATATGGTATCTCACTGTAGCTTTGATTTGCTTAATCCCATGATTGAAGGTTATTTATTACCACTGTGATATATTTTTCATTTTTATGCACACTTTTTTAAAAAAAAATTCAGGTCCTAGAGTGTGCAGTTTGATAATTTGCATTTAACAGCACTCTTCTATGCCATTAGAATTCTTTTTGAAACACCTCTTTTAGTGGTTATAAAAACACTCTTAAAGACCTATCCTGATGTATATAGGCATCCATTACATTAAATACTGGCATAGCTAAAATGATGAATTTTAATGCAACCAGCAATCATAATGCAAAGGGATATTAATCTGGAACCACAGGAGTAACATGGAACAAAAGTATAATTTCATAACGTCTTCTGTCATGATATTAACTGTTTAAGCACCAAATTCACTTGAAATTGAAATAAAACATATAAGGACAAGCATTAGGGAATTTGACCTATCAAATATCCTGAAACAGTTATTCACCACAAGAGGGTTTTTTTTTAATGCAATTAGGTGACCAAGGTATTGTCTCTTTTAGATTTTAGAATTAGGAAGTAAATCTAGGGAAAAATTGATTAATTACAATCTATGATTGTAAACATGTTTAAATTTTAGTTAAGATTTGCTTTCCTTGGGAAAGTCACTCTTTACAATGCTTATCAATGGATCTTAAAATATCTGCCACAATTATCAGCACTCCAATTATAATAAGCATCCTGTCCCAAACCAGAGATCTATTTTTGTATTAGTGGTATTTATGCTGTGAAGCTTTGCTTAAAACTGCAAAGAATTATCTTCGCAGTCTTAGTGGTTTGGGATAGAGGAACTGGTACTTCTTTGGTTTCTATATAACACAGCAAGGCTGATGGTTTCTAGAGGGACTTTCAGAGCAAGTTTCTGCCATATTTGCTATATGAGTTATTGAGCTTAGATTATAGAGACTTTCTGTTCGTTTGCCCAATCTAGGATTTATTGGCACTTTCTGGGATTTTATCCAAACACAGACAAGAAACTGACACCTCAGGAAGAAAAAGCAGTTTGATATTTGGGAGGTTTAGATAGTTTCCAACATTTCCAGGAGGTACTGCGTCTGGCGGAGGACTGCCCTGGCAGTGAGGAGGGTCCCTGGTATCTCTGGAACACAGTTAATTGTCTAGGGGTTGGTCTCCCCAACACTGATACCTTCTGCATACACCATCACAGTGCTCCCCACGGTCCCGGTCATCATCAGTCACAGCCCAGCTAAAATAAGGTTCAGTCCAGGGTAGGTACAGAAAACAGTAGCACTGAAACATGGTAGAGCTAAAGTTTAGTTGACTGACTCCACAGGCTCATGGATTATTTAGTGTGGGATATTGTGGAAACAAAGATACAAAAATTATTTTTAGAAGAAATCAAAGTTTGTTTTTCTTTTCTGAACACTAGAAAACATCCTCACAGTTCTGTGAAATGCAGACCTGTTGTAAATGGTCTTTTCTCATGCAACATCATTGTGTGGATAGATTTTCCTTCCTGCTTTTCACCACCACGGCTAGGGACCAGCCCTTCCATTTCTCAAATCACATAGATTGAACTTGATGTATTGAGGCAGAGGTGAAAAGCTAGCAGCTCTTCCCCCAATTTAAATTTTAAAAACCTGTTTCTAAAGAATCAGGAGAATTTACATAAAAATCTAGAGTTTCTGTTTTGCTTGAAAACACAGCATTCCAGGACGCACTCTGCTCACATTCTCACCTTCTGTGCAAGCTGTCCCTACACAATGGGGCTGGCTGTCCAGCTCAGTGCGGGGCCACCTGACTGTGTTTCTCATTTCCATACCTGTTCACCTGCATAGGCATCTACTACACTGTCTCCCTGTGGTTTGCATTATGGATACACTGGAAAGGGGGCACCAGGTGAAATTAAATTCTAGAAAAGCGGTCTTAGGAGGCCATTCTCTGAGAAGCAGAGCAGTGTCTTAGTGATGTTTTCAGGGATTCCCTAGCTGGGAGATTTTAGCTCCTTAGTGTCTCAGTCATCTTTGGGGCTTGTTTAAAACGCACGTGGCAAAGCCATCCCTCAAGCCCAAAGAGAACAGGATTTTGGGTAAATTTTCACCTTAAAACAAGCATCTCAGGTGATTCTTAGGAACTGTAAAGTCTGATAATTATCGCATTCTTCCTGGATCTGACAGCGCTTCTACTCCACAGATCCAATTAGGGGAAACGGATAGGTTTTGCTAGACAATTTCAACTCACCAGTCCAGCGATGGTAGGAACACATAATCTTGTCCTGAAGCCAATCAATGCCGACGTTTTTTAGTGTGTCCAGGACTAAAAAAGGCACTATGGTATATAAGGCAGATAGTTAATCAATTCTATATACCACGAAGAATTAGGGGTTTGCTACTTTTCCTATTCTTTTTTTAAAATGCAGAGAATCACTTGCTCTTTTGTGTTTAACTACACATTATTATTTTTAATGTGGAACTAAAATATCACACATCTACTTGCTTTCATTTCTAATATCTGGAAGGTTTCAGCTCGGCATCATTAGCACGTAGAAGATGTTCACTTCCTATAATCTCTCAGATGAGTCACTCCACAACCCCAGCACATAGCTGCTTCTAGGACGCTGTCTGTTGTCAGCTAACCAGGCTTTGAAACCCAGAGGAAAGAACTGTGTGATTTCTTCAGAGGTAATCAGTAAGTGGCAAATTACCATGAAGATTCAGTTATTCACTCAGTGATTTTTACACAAAAGCTGACAAGGCTGGTAGCAAATTGTATATGGATTCAGGTTTTGTATCAACACAGCTAATGCACACATGAATTATTCAGTGAAATTTGCTTCAGTACATTTTTCTGAGTCACCTGGGTGTGTGACCAGTTTCAGATAATACATTAGATGTTACACATTATGGTACACTCACCGTGTTTTTGTTTAAACTATACTCTGTCGATAAACCTGTTAAAATTCACATTTGCATTGTGTTTCCTGATATAGATGCTTTTCCTGTGTATTTTAGCCATTGAGCAAATATGTCTTCACCTCTGTGAGCTTCCGTGGTCACAGCTGTTGATTGTGTAAGGCACATGCAGGTGGGAAAGGAGGTGATTGAGATTCCCTCTGTGCTTGCTTCTGATAGGGGAAAGAAAAAGGAGTCAGCGCCATAATGGGAGGAGTTAGGGGAGGTTCCTTGCAGGAAAGGACCCCAATCTCAGGCGTGAAAGACAGGTAGAAGTTGCTAGAGGATGATAAAAAAAGGATTTTTGTTTTCAATCCAGAGAGGAAAAAGGAACGTTTTGGTTTTCTACTGCTGAGCAACAAACTATGAAGGGACAGTGGCTTAACCTACCATACACTGTCTTTGTATTCGTGGGTCAGGACCCAGACCCATCCTTGCTGAGTCCCCTGATCATGGCATCACAAGGCTCAGATGCCAGCTGCACCAGACTCTTTTCTGGAGCTTGAGCTCCTCTTCCAAGCTCCCTCAGGCTCTTCGTAGAATTTGCGTGCTGTGATTTTAGGATGGAGGTTCTTACTTTCTTGCTGGCTGTCAGCCTTGGGTGCATCCAGCCCTAGAGCTGCAGTCCCTCAACCTTTCATGCCCTCTCGCTTGGCATGGCATGGCATGGCAGCTGACTTTGGAGAGAAGGTCCCTCTTCAAGAAGGGCCAGTTCTTCTTTGTGATTTTTCTTCTGATTAAGTCAGATCCACTCTAGACTCAACGCCCTTGATGACTTCAGCACACTGCCTTGCCTCTCTCTATGTGCTGTAATGGAACCTAGAGGTGACTGGTCATCATGCCTACACATCAGGCTGCCACCTAAGAGTAGGCAGCTACGTTCAGTGTGATTCAGGGGCTGGATTTCTTGGGGATGCCTGAAAATTGTACCTACACAGGGAAGAATATTCCAGGCAGAAAGAATCAAATGTATGAAAGAAACCCAAGTAAAAATATACCAATTTTCATTGTCTGACAATAAGGTTAGAGTTGTGACCAAACCAAGTAATGCACTGCTGGGTAGATTAAGGGCCCGTGCATACATTATTATGACACTATGAAAGGCCTACTTTAAAGGACTGCTTGTAATATGAAAACCTATATGCAAAACATATAAAATGAGAAACTCTTGTGTTTATGCAGCATGTTCAGTTTGAAAATAAATATACATATAAAAACCTAAAAGTAACACATTCATTTGTTAACTTTGAGTGTTTCTGAGTGGTAACTTAATGGATAATTTGGAAATTCCTTATACCTTTTCTATTTCTAATATTCTCTGCAATAAATATATATTTCTCTAATAATGACAATCAAAAACCTCTTTGTGGTACTTACACAACCCATTTTGAAAGAGTTCTCTTGGAGCTACAAATTCTGCCCTCCAGATGCTCTGACAGAGTGTAAAGAAAGCTCAGGAATGAACTGTGTGGGGGCTGTGAGAAAGTCAGGACCCATTTGGGAAAGGCAAGTCCAGGTCCAGCCAAGTCAGAGAGTTATATAGACCTACCCAGATGTGTCTGAGGACTAAACAATGGGCAGGAATTTAGCATTTATAGTCTTATGGTATAAAAACAACCTCTCTCTACCTCAGATTAACCTCTCTCTACCTCAGATGCCTTATGTCTCAAGAGGAAAAAAGAGTGAAATCCATATTTATTGCAGGGTCAAATTGCAAGTAGTGAGCAAACAGCCCGAACTCTTGCCTGTCGATCCAGCTAGTGTTGAATGGGGTCCTTATCTGACCTCTGACCCTGACGCCTCCTGGACAGGAGGCCCACAGGTACCCATGGCTAGGTGTCCTGGGTGCTATTCCTCAGTGCTCCACTTATGCGCTAAGATTTGAAACAGAGGTGCCTCATCCACTGCCAAATTCATTACAACTTTCAGGTTCACTTGGAAGAGGAACGAATCCTCAGAGGACCAGATGGAAGCGTGGAAATAAGTAACATTGACAACCAAATCCTTCAGATACAGTTTCAAGAGAGCAGTTAACAGAAAAGAAAACTGTATTTTTAGAAGTTGTTTGGGAGGTGAAAGGATTTTTCTCGGGAGGCGGGAGGAGGGCAGGGAATGGGTAGAGGAATTTTTTTTTTTTTCACATTGCAATGTCTCAGAGATCTTTGAGTTGAAATAAAATGAAATGAGGCTTGTTGTCTTTCTTGCTCCAAATATGAAAAGCAAGCACACTAGCAAATGTCAGAGTCGAACACTGAGCAGACCACATTTCTAATTCATGGGAAGATGGCTAAAATAAAAATTCTTAAAATACATATTTTAAAATTAGATTTTTGACCTTCAATAGGGCTTATCATGCTATTTATATGGAGGCAGAAGGAGCTGATTTTTTCAGGAGTTGCCTCATCAAAGCCATGACTCACATTTCCTTAAGCACTTTATACCATATGTTTCCTGAGGTAAAAGAATAAAATGACTTTTTATATACAATTAGTGAAATAGAAACAAAATTATGAGAAATCATTGAAAATAATACTTTTAGAAGCATATGGCTTAGAAATGTTGATTTCTAGAAATTAAAATTATGTTAACTGTTTGGCTGGTGTAGCTATTAGGTAATTTATAAATGTAAATGAAAAGTAACCCTTGTGATGCAAGTTTCACCATTAGGAAGAAAAAACCAGAGTCCAAAAAGTGTTTAGCAGTGAAATACAGATACTACTGAAATGTACTTCATATTCGGAAATATAAATTTGAGTTTTTTAAACAAATCATTTGTTAAGTTGACTGAAATAATCATTTTAACATTTAGAAAGAAAAAAATTACACTGATTGACTTTTAGTGACATTCTTGGGTGCTGTGATTCTAATGAGACATTGTTTTGTGCCTAGTAGAAATAATAATGAATTTATTTTTGTGATTAGTATTTTTACTCAAATATTTTTATATAATACATAATTATTGTTACAAAATTTCTAGGAAATATATATTCCATTTATGAGGAAGGAACTACATATAGAGAAAATTATTAATATAATACATGAAAATCAGGCTCACGAGAATTCAATTTTCCGCTCAGTGATCAACCACTTTTTCTTTCATTATGATTTTTTAGGGCAGTAGATTTAAGAATAGAAAATAAATGCTGTCCTCATAATACCTTCTGCCCTGGAAAGGTGGGTCTTTCCTTAACACTGATTTGTCACAGTCCCAGGCTCCCTCCCAAGTTATCTAGAAGGAAACCCATCTCTGTCCTTCCAGTCACCAGGCCACAAATCCAGCAGTCACCCGCCACTCTGCCCATATAATTTCTGCCTGATAAACCCCAAGTTCATTTGCTTCTGCCTTCTCAATCAACACCTTGCAGATATTCTCTATCACCTGGCCCCCCTTATCTCTGCCTCCTGCCTGCCCCCCGCCCAGACAGCCACTTGAAAGCACTCTGACAACCCTCCCCTCTAATGTTACACTCTACTTGCAGCCTGGGTGATCTCTATGAAATGCTGATATAATTGGTTATTCTTCTCCTTCTGAATCTTCACTAGCCTTGTAGTAGAGGTTCCTAGATATAGTTCTAACCCTTCACTGCTTGGAAGAAGATCCTCCTCTCCCTTGCTCCTGCTTATTCTTGCAGACTTCCCTTTGACACTGCCCCCATGTCTCTCCACAGCCCTGTCATGCCACATATGTGTGGAGTTTATATGGCTGACCTCAGCAGCTTCTGGGTGGCCTTTCTAGCTGCACTACAATCTCCTGTTTAATGACTCCTTTACCATCATCCCTTCCCACTGGTTAACTGTTGCTTGTCATTTAATCAGATGTCACTTCTTGAAGGGACCTTCACTGTTCCTCTCCCATTTCCAAGGTTGGCCTTCTCTATTGTCCTAGTTTCCTGTGCATTTCTCTGCAGTGATCCTTGTGTTATTGAATTGTAAACATGTATTCAGTAGTGTTTCTTTCTAGAAAAGTAGATTTCTAGATGACCAATCACCCCCCACACCAACTCCTCAGGACTCTCTGGAACACAGTAGGTATTTAATAACTTCACAAATGAGTAAGTACGTAAATACATGTCATGAAAGCATCTACCTGCCTGAGCATTAGAAAACAAAGTTAATCTCAACTCTGTCACCTTCTGTTAATTCTGGAAATTGGTTGGAAATACCATTGCCTGAAAAAAATGTATATGTATAGTCTTTTCCACAGTTAGGGACGTCTAAGAAGTTTGTGGCCTTGATTCAGTACAAGCCTTCTCTAGGCTTCTCTTAGGTTTTCTCCAATGGTCATAAAATGGCTACTGTAGTGCTATTCTTTAAATCTACTTTCAAATCAAGAAGACAGGCAGCAATAGATACTTCTGCCCCCTTTGTCAAGAATGTAGAGCCATCCTGAAAGCTTCACCATTCTTTCTCATTGGCTGAAACCATGTCAAGTGACTAATCAAACTGTAGGGGAAGCTAAGAAAACAATGCTTTAGCATTTCTAGCCTAGTCCACACTGGAAACCAGTAAGAGTAGGTTTGAGAATAACTATAGGATTAGTCAGCCAACAAGGTGCAATTTGTAACCTTGGCATAAATCATATTACCTCTTGCTCTTGAGTTCTTTTCAGAGTGAAACACTGGAGTGTTTTTTTTTTCCAGAATTAACTTTTGCTTGTTCTGCAATTCCTATATATTGTCCTTCTCAAAGTGTATAACCTTCTACTCTATGTGGTTGTTCTAGTGTTTTCCAGACTGCTGCACACTGAGACAGACCTTAGTTAGGAAAGAATCCTATCCTTTTTAGAACTGTGTCATAGTGTTCTCCCAACTCAGATGCAATAGCACAGGCCCAGAAAAATGCCGCTAATCACACTGTTCAATCTTTGTAGACAGTTCTTCAGATTGTCACTATTATCATAGTGTCTTCCACTCTTTCCTTTCCTGGACTCAAATTGCTCTTGCTTGAAGAGTTTTTTAGATAATCTCTCTTGGTCCTTTCACGTTCAATCAGTTGATACCAGGCATGCTCTCTTCAGTTACTTATGATTCATTTAACATATTCCTTCTGAGTTCTTGCCATGTGCTAGCACTTTCCTAGGGACTTGTGACATAACAGGGAACAAGGCAAACTAGCCACCTCGCATCATGGAGCCATCAGAGTCCTGCAGGGAGGCAGATGATAAGCCACCACCCACACTCACACACCCCAGCTGATTTTTTCAGGCGGTGATTGACGAGTACCAACATGAGACTGGCACAGGGATGGATGGCAGAGTGACATGGATGTGTGGATGTGCGGGGATGGGTATGGACCAGGGTACATGGAGGTAGGAGCCAAGCCGTCAGATCTGGTGATCAGGGAAAGTCTTTAAGAACCAAGTAATGAGAAGTGATCAGTATGGAAGAGGAAGAGCTTCTGAGGCAGAGTAATTGCAAGTGAAAGCCTTTGGATAAAGGGGTCTGACCTGAGATAGAACAAAATTATGCACAGAAGGATAATGTTGGGAGATCTGCCCGGTAATGCGCATAAGGAAGCCATCACTTGTCTAGGAAGGACAAGTGATAATCCAGACTATTCCAAATGATTTTATTTTAACATCCACCTCAAGATATAACTGGACCAAATGAGACATATCACTGCACATATAGTGTGACTGGGACAGTAACATAAAAGTCACTGTGTTTCTATCAATGCAGGCGGCAATTACAGTACTTTTTTGAATGTCATGTTGTGTACCCAGTTGCCACTGTGATTTCTTGTATGGTCTTTGATGCACTCTGTACATGTCCCTGAATATTACTTACACAAATAGATGGCGTAGGTGGATATGATGCAAGGAGTTATTAAATGATTCACATCACACTTCTACCATATGAAAAATAATATATAGTCAAAGGCAAGCTTGCATTCTATCTTTCAGCAGCTTGGTGAAGGCTTAAATTATATATTTGAAATTCAGTCCGTCAATGACATGAAATACTCTGGATCGTACTGAAAACGTATTTCTTGAGGGTTTTTCTCTCAAAGGAAAATTGAATGATAAGAAAAATTGAAGTTTAACCCAAAAAAAAGCAGAAAAAATAAAGGCAGGAGTTGGAGGAGATGAGTTCGCCTGTTCGCACTTTGGGCAAGCCAATCAAAGGTTGGTTGTCCACTTCTCAGAGGCATTAATTGCCTATCCTGCAGCATGGCGTAGGCCTAGCCTTTTCCTCTGGAATATGGAAGTCAGACATTAGTGCTGACAGGTCCAGTGGTGTCTTACTCACTTTGCTATCTCAGGCATGAAATACTTGACACCCACACTTTAAAGGAGGAGAGCTATAGTTTTGGCTCACAGTGGTTTTTTTTGTTGTTTTGTTTGGTTGGTTTCTTTGCTTGTTTTGGTTTAGTCCATGGTCTGCTGACTCTGAGGCAGAAAGGGTACGGTTGAATGCTCTAGGGGAGGAAAGCTGCTTACATCATGGCATGCAGGAAGCAGGGAAAGGGAAGGAGCCAGGAAAAATACACCTTTCCAGGTCACACCCCCAGTGACCCACCTCCAGCCAGGACCTCCTAACAGTACCTTTGGCTACTAAACTTAACAGTGGATGAATACACTAAATACTCTAGCACTCCACGATTCAAATGCTTTCCAAATGTATGAAACCTGTGAGGAATATTTTAGATTTAAATCATAACAAGTGGTTAGTGGGCTCCATACTGAGCACACCGCTCTTCTCCAGACAGCCCTGTGAGATCCTCCTGCACCTTGCAAATCAAGCTCGCCCTGCACTGCACCCACTGCTCTACCCTGCAGTCAGCAGGGATCCTGAGGGCTCCCCTCTCCCATATGGCACAGAGTTTTGATTCATCTTTTCTCTTCCCTCAGTGGGTATTCTAGAAGACAGTTTTATGATGACATTCACAGCTACCATTAAAGTGAGATAAAAATAAAACAGGATGTCAATATAGAACTAATGATGTGTGTCTGTGTAAATGTATAATAATAGTAAAAAGAATAGACCTCTGTTTGCAAAGGTACCATTTTAAAGCCATGGGGCTTTAAATGAAGCCACTCCATAAATGAACCAACATATGTGAATGTTTGCAAATGTCTTTCAGCCATGAAAATCGCCCCATAGACAGTTGACTTTGACTTAGAAAGCAAACTATAGGCACTGGCTACTTCACTGCAGCACCTTGCTGAGGTGCTCATCTAACTATCTTCATGATGGAAGTTTTAGGAGCTAAGTGGGAACAATTTAGAGTTCACAGAAAGAAATTGTTAGGTAGGTTGATCTTCTGAAATTCCCTACAAATTGGGTTCAAAAAGCAAGGAAAAGTAGGGAGAAGAATTAAAGCAAGTTTTATAGGAGATAAGTAGGTACCAAAATGCCTGGAAAAATTTAGGTGAGAATGGCTGTCTTAGTCTCTTTAACTTCACTGAGACACAAACACCCAGACTTCAGAAATTAAAGGAGAGGTTTGTTTTTGCCCACATGTTCAGAAATTTTAGTTCACTGTTGACACACTCAAATGAAGAAATGGCATGGTGAGAGGGCATGTCACAAAGAAAAACTGCTAATGTCATGGTAGATAGGAAGCAGATTGAGAAGAGAGGAGCTGGGAGGGAGGTAGACCCTTTCAGGTCACACCCCCAGTGACCCACCTCTTCCCAGACCCTACCTTTTATCACCACACTGGATCATGGACTCATCTGTAGATTAATTCACTGATAAGCATAGAGTCCCCCATGACCAATCACTTTCCCAAAGCCCAGCCTTTGAACATGTGAAGTTTCAGGGTCATTCCAGATCTTAGTCATAAAAAACAGCAATGGTCAGTAATGTCCTTGGTTTGATACAGCTTGGAAGAAATACCCCAAGGCTGAGGAATCCATAGCTCCACCACTGCCCAGCTGAGTGACACCAGAAAGATCTCTCACTTTATTTCAGTCTCTTTTCTTCTATGTTAAGTAAGGGTCTGGCCATGTTCAGTTATTCAAACTGTGCTCAGCATAGGAGCCTGGAACGAGGCTGCTGGGTGGATGGACTGGATGTGATGTGGGCAGTAGGAGTGGCTCTGGATTCTCTCTACCTTGTTTCCTTCAGAGTCACCAGAAGAGCTCCACTTCCATGTGTTTCTATATTGAGTTCTTTATAAGATCCTAGTTTTAAGAAAGTGTCAGTAATTAAAAAAATAAAGCTTAAATATTCCAAGTGACTGAGTCCTTCCAGGCATAAAGTACTATAATTCTAACATACTAATTAAACTATATAAATGGTATATGACTATCTTTAGACATTAACAAATTATCACTGAGCAATAGAGTTAACTAATCCCTAGAAAGGAATATACTAATGAGTAATTATATACTGTTGATAAGCTATGGATAAGGCATAAAACTAGAATGAGTTTGTTTTAATAATTATTTTTTATTTTTCCCAAAGATTGGAAAACTTTTATTTGTAGAAAGCTGTGCGTTCTACCTATTCTTGCCACAACTCAGGGAAATTCTGGATGCAGTTAATATTTTTTCAAGGGTCTCATGCTACAGACTCACTCCTGGCACTTAGCTTCCTCGGTGAATAAAACAGGATCCGTTCCTGCGTTAGTGGAATATATATTCTATGTCAGTGATGCCAAGCTGTTTAGAGCTTTCAATCATACAAACAGCCTGCTGCAGCATGAGCATCATGGGTTTGCCACCACTGTATGATAAGTTGGTTGAAGACTTAGACATATATAGTTACATCACTTTCTTGCAAGGAGCTTAGAGTCCAGCTGGGAAACTAAACTATCAAAACATTCAACAAGAAGAAGATAAATAGCTGTGAATCCTAACTACTATGGCAGTTTCGGAGGAGAAAGAGAGTTGAACTTGGCTAGACCCCAAGCGTGGGATAGAAAGAGACAGATAGTTCCTGGCTTAGTGTCTGGACATAGTTATAATTTCCCAATAAATGTGTACTGAGTAAGCGAAATACTACAACTGACTGGTTAAGCACTTCACAAACCTGAGGAATAGGAAAGTGAAGGAGGAGAGCAAGGAGGGCAGAATGAACGCGAGTGAAGAAAGCCTTAGATGAGAGATAGAAAACTGTATATGGGTTGTGGAGCTCAGTGAAATGACCCAAGGGAGGCTTAACATGGAGAAGCAAGAGTGTGAATGGTTTCCAAAATGGCTTGATATTGTGATAGCTGAGTCTTGAAGGGGTAATATAGGGGCAGATAAGAGAGCTATGGTGCCCTGAGACAAAGAAAAGTTAGAAAGAAATCAGGTGCATGGTGGGAATTTTTCCAAATAGCTGACTTGCCTTATCATGCAGTGCAAAACACTTAGCCCTGTTTTTGGTGTAAGGTTCTCCCTGCTTGCACTTGCTTTCCATTCTAGGCAAATGGATGGATGGATGGATGGATGGATGATCTTACAAGAGGTGTGGCTGCAACCAAGAAATGAGTGTGGCATCTAGAAAGATGTAGGGCGAGGGGAGAGGAAGTTCCAATTCAGACCAAGCAATTCCTTTGTTTATACTCTATTTATCTGTTTATAATATACTGCATCACCCCATCCACACATTCACATTGTTGATGGACATGATTACTTCTGGTATCTCTTTGTATTTATTTCTAAGCACCAGATAGTTTTTAAATCATTATTTTATAATTATGTCTCCTATTTTTCTTCAAGGAAATACATATTCATTGCAGAAAATCTAATAGATACAGATACACCAGGAAAACACTCATCAGAAATGCAGGCTATCATATAAAACAGTGCCATAACTAATGTGTGTTATAATAACAGCAGTGGTTATGATCATGATAATGGTGCATTGATGATGATAATACGCTTGATATTATGATGATGAGAGTGACCACAAAGTCTTACAAACAGGGCACTATTCTAGTATTTATTTAAAAAGTCAACACATGTGATCTTCACAATGCCCTGAAGAGGTATTATTCTGTGCCATCCCATTTGTCTTATTTTATATTATTTGCTAGCTGGGATATCTGTGAGAAGAGGGAGAGATAAATGACCTGGCCAGGATCACACAATAGAAAGTGGCAGAGGAGGAATATGGTCCTGAGTCCAACTCCAGTTTTCATAGCACTCCTGAACTCTAACTGTATAGCAACCTAGGACAAGTGTACTCTTTGTGAGTTATGAAATACTTTGTAGAATAATTTACCCTCATTGAACACTAACCCCAAACTATCTATTCCAAGCAGGAGTCCTAACTTTAAGGGCTCTAACCATAAATCCACTTCCCCAAATCATCAATGATCGACCTTCATGTGATGATAAGCAAGCGGTTTCCAGGCTGCTTAGCCTGGGTCACTGATGCACAGTGTCCTTGCTACTTTTCTTGTGGGGCACAGAACTCTTCAACTGGAGGTGGTGGGAAATGACAGCCAAAAGCAGGGAGGGAGGGAGAGGAGAGGGCTTATTTCAGCAGAATTTAAACCCCAGAGAGGGCGGCTGCTGTAAAGTACCAGGTGAACTGTATTTAAAAGCAAGTGGTCTAAGGAGCTGTTTGTGTGCCAGAGCAAGCTGTTTACCTCTTTGGCAATGAAAAAATATCTCTCTTAATTTGTAGGATTGTAAGGCACCATGGAACAAAGGAAAGTTCATCAGTAAGTGATACAGGGTCAGTCAAGGAAAGAACGCGCAAGTTGTTTCCACTTGTTTTGAACATTAGCAGCGTAATTCAAATACCCAGCATTATTTTCAGATCTCATGGCAAGCGTTAGCTATGTAGCTCCTAAAGCTTTAATTAAAAATGAACCCGTTCAGTGTTAAGAATAATGAAACAGCGCTTCTGTGCAGCTCCAAATGGAACATGTTGTGGTAAACAAGTTCACCATTGCCTACCGAACTATCTTCTAGAGACCTGGCCTGCCTAAGACAGGAGCTTTCTAAGACAGATACCTTGCTCCATCCATCTCCACTACCTTGTTTATCCTTTATCTGTAGCTGTGGTCTGTTGGACCAGGGAGGTACATAAAATAAAAACCTGGAAAATCTAGCCTATAATGTGGAGAACACAAACTAGCTGGGGCAAATGAACTGAGACTCCATTTTAGATCTATGACAGGGAAAAAGAGGAGCATTCATATTCTTGGAAAAGTGAAACAAGTTTATAATTTAAGTGTTAATAAAGCATTTGCTAAAGCTTTCAATAAAGTGTCATTCACTGTGATTCTGGGACTTGAATTTTAAAAAGCCAATTATCCAAACAAAAGACTCAAGGAAACAATAGCACAAATAAGTTTTAGTGGAACATTTCTCTCCCATAATCCCTTCTTATTTGAAGCATAGTGTTTTATTTCTACAAGTTGAGCTGAGGCAAATTTCAGGTGACATCATTACTACTACAAGTTAATTTCACCAAAGTTGTCTCTCCAGACTGGCACTCAATCGGTCATTTTATTGACAGAAAACTGACATAGCCAACTGAGGTAATAATTTACCATTTACCATGTGTAAATGGAATCTAATTTCAAATGCTGTCATAGCGGTGCTGTCATTTTTGAGTCTACTATTTTTATTTTACTAAAAATGTCTTATTTTTACATCTATTTTATATAGTATTGGGTATTATATTTTAAAAATATTATTATTGTCAGGGAGCTTTGGGGGAGCAAAATTACACATAGTTCTTGAATTTCATCCTAGGAGGGCTTGAGAAATTTTCTCTCTATTATTCCTCCAGAGTAGGATGCAGACTATAGGAAAGGATGTGACTTCAAAGCCATCTTAGAAACTTTTTGTAGGTGGTGCAAACTTCCTGAAATCTTCCCATAAACTTCACTTTCCAGACATAATGAATTTTACTATGAAGTCCTTGAATCCATTCTGCTAGACTAATCTTGGTCAGGTATGTCTGCACACATTTGTGATTACATTCCTAGCAGGTAGCTGAAATTCTTTTTGTTTCTCCTTTGTAGAATATGATAAAAGTGGGTCTTGTTCTTCCCCCAGGAAGCCATACTCTTCTTCCTGCTTAGGAGTGTGACATAGAAAATGCTTTGCAGTTTAAAATCTTCTCTCCCTCTTTGGTCTCAGAAGCCATACACAACTGTTGGAATCCACCTGGAAAAACCTTGGCCCCCCCATAGCACTCTTCCCGCAGGAAGGACTTGGCATGGCCTATTTTCCTTTGTGAAGATACATGTTGGATATATCATAGGCTCAAATTAAATTGGATATGTTCATCTAAGAGAACCTGCCAAGTGATGGGCAGGGTTTACTATATTTCGAGCATCATCTAGGACACATGAACAGTGCCTGGAATAGGAATATGATTGTTGAATTCATAACTTGCAAATGCAAGAAAAGTTACCTTTTCTTCTATTCATACACACAATGAGAAGCCACTGTACTCATCTACATGTCACTAGATACTTCTGCCAGAATTAGTTGTCAGCACCCCAGACAAGATGTGTTGTGTTCTCTGGTTCTTCGCACGTTAAATATACGCAAAATTATTCTGACAATTTAAGTTGGAGATAAATTGCCCCACAGGACATCAATATTTTATGTACTGTTATTAACATGCTTATTGTTATTAATTATTAATATAAGTTTATTTATTATCTAATGTTAATTGAGCATGTATGCATATAGGGGTTTATAATGATGAAAAAGAAGCTAGAAAGGCTATTAAAAAATACCTTTGAAAAAGTAATGACTAACACCATAGGCCCTTTGATAAGTTGTGCACTAAATGAAGGCATCTGGCTTAGAGGGAGAGAAAGGCTCAGTCTATACTCCTGTTGAAAACCCATGTACCCAGTAAAATGCACGTACCTAGAGAAGTTGGCATTCTCCTGGGAATAACTGCCTTCAATTTATCAATGAAGAAATTAAAGACAAGAAGATTATTTCTCATGAACATATATCCAGGTAATAATAAACATATCTAGGTCAGCATGGCACTACATGCCTCCCCCACCAAAACCATCAACCCCTTTTTCAACTGCAGTGCTTTGCTCCATTCCTGATATAAGGCTTGATGCACCATTTACAATGCAAGGGTTTTTGTATTATATTTTTAGATTCTTTCATAAAAAACAGATTTTAATGGCCTTATCCAAAGGGATAATTGCAAGACAGCTTTGAGAAGGAAGATGGAAAACATTGGAAAAATAAAAAAGCTAAGAATATAGACTTCTTTTTTTTTTTTTTTACAATATTGTATTAGAAAAGAAAATACTAGTATCAAGCTTCTGCTGAAATTTCAAAAAGGCCTGTTTACCTAATAGGCAGTTCATTGATTACAAGCTCTTAGTGACTATTAACCTATGAAATTGTATTTACAATTCACAAATGGATTTGATTTTCACAAGCTTTACTGGGGAACAGAACTCAGTCAACAGTTTCTTTGCCTAAAGGGTGGGATCAGAGCATGAAGCATGGCAAATGAGTATTTAGTCTTTGAATTTAGAGTTGTCAAAGGATAATAATTCACAGGTTGATGTAGTCTGTGCTCCATGCAGCCTCTAGATTCCATTTACAACTTTGCATGATCAGATGTCAAACTGAAATACACTCATTCCTTCTCAACTGGCTCTCTGTAAAATTATCTCATGTTTAAGCTTTTGCTAATATGATTATTCTGGTGCAGCTATGATCATCATTTTATGTATACAAAAATGATATCCTGCCCAGCTGATCATATCTGCTCATAATAGGCAAAAAAACGTTTTCCTTTCCCACAATGCCTTGTGTTTTTGGCAAATAAGATAGGTCTGTGGGGGAAACATTTAGAAAATATCAGCTATTGATTATGAAACAGTATTATAGGTATTTGATAAAATTAATATTTTGTGTTTACAGTGTTGTTTTCTTGGTCTTTTGGTTCTTCTTGCCATGAGTGGATTTGCTAATACAGAAAAGAATGGCAAGGGGCGAAAGGATGTGTATTTGGTTATTTCAGAACAGTAATTGTAAAAGTTGACTTGTGTAGAACAGACTCCAGGTTATTTTGATATGGATTATTAAAAATGATTCTCCCACACAATTATAAATACTTACTGATTCCTTGTCAGTTAAGAACTAACGAAGTTACTTCATTTTGTGCTCTGTTGTCTGTTTCTTGGCTGAAATTATTGGCTTAACATACCAATTGGTATAAGTGCCTACCTAGCAAGTGCAAAGTCCTGAATTTAATTCCTAGTACCAAAAAACAAAACAAAACAAAACACAAAAGCAAAAAAAGTATATCAATTGGCACATAAAAAAGAAAACTCAGATTATATTTGTTATATACAATAATAAATACTTATATATATGAGACTTGTACAGAATACTTTTTGTAATATAAGGGATTCTTTTAGAATACTACACCTGAGTTCCTCTCCCAGACCTTCCCGCCACACACCCATGTTCACCATCCCACTACCACCATAGATATATGGGTCATTACTTCTGAATAATGGTATCACAAGTCAACCCAACCCCATGTCTCAAACTCATTGATACTGGGCAGTGCCCCCAGGAGGAACACGGCCACCAATCAAGGATTTTGGAAAGTGGGTTTCCAGTGGATTCTCACAAAGTTCTCCCTCGCCCACTGAATTTTATTATTTGAAATTTTAAACCTATTTGAAATTTGATGTAAGCAAGATTACCTGTACCTCCTCCAGATCTGTGATGGCTGCTTACTCTTTCAAATTTCACATATCTCATGGTTGGGGAACTGGGTATTAGTCCACTTTCCCTCCAATGTTATTTTCAAATTATACTTTCCTGACTTATGTGAAGACTGTTGCCAAGTTGAAAGCGTTCTTTCCCTCCTTGTGAGGTCACTCATTGCCTTTCTTGGATCTTCCACAACAATTCAGTCTCCCTTTCTATTCATCCCACAGGCCAATCCACTGGTCACCCAATCCTAGAGCTCACTAAGATCCTCACAGGAAGTACTTTGCCCATAGCACAGCTGACAGCATACCAAGCCCTGTCAGTGCAAAACCATTGTTTCCAAAACTGGGAGTTCACACAGCCCTCTCTCCAGTTGCCACCTCTTGCTTTTCTGTTTAATTGGGCTGCTTCTCACCGAGACATTTTTCTACTTATCCAGAAAAGTCAGTGCCCTCTCCATTGCCTCAGTCAATCCATCTCACCCCTACTTTCCATCAGGCCCCCACCTCTGTATCAATCAGACTGGTTCATTTTTCTGATTTTTATGTTGTAATGCTTGTGGGATTTTCTTTAATGCTTCCTCTAATAAAAACAGTCTGCTTCATTTCAGAAGACATTGACACAGAGAAGCAAGTTGGAATTTAATCGATGACAGATATCCTTAATAGCCAATCCATATTCCTTTCACAGTGATGCAAACGACCAAACTTTAAGATAAGAAACTATCTTCACACACATATATAGGCTTCTATTTCAGGCCTGCTTTTCTAATACTTTAATTTTGGGAATTCCCATGAAATTGTTGCAAATCTCACTATACCTGTGTATCCTGTGTGTATTTTCTACACGTATTTTGTAAGAACGATGGGGATTCATTAACTATGAAAAGAATAACCACTGTTGGTGTAGACAGTGTGCACACCTACAGGCAGGGAGCCGAAGCAGCTGACACAAAAGCTAATATGCTTTTGATTCTTGAATCCTGGGGAATAAAATGGCTGCTGTTAAAAATAAAAAGAATTTTAATCATAACTCACTTTCTAATTTCCCTCCTCAGGGGTCCCAACATCTTCCTTAGAAACCCATGCTGTCTTGAGTTTCTACAGAGAATCCAGGGCAGTGTCATCAGTGAGTTAGTGGACTGGCAGAGTCAATTGAAAGAGATCCTCACCAAAGCTTAAGAACATATCCCTTTGGGTCTATGCAAATCCCAGGGTTTCCATTTAAGCAGTGGCCACCAATGGCCTGAGCTGAGCTCTGGATTCATCCTTGAACTTCTTAGTGCCTTAGTTTTTGGATTCCCCACTTTTCCTATAGACTGGGGAAGCTGCCATCATTCTTTTGGCTGTTTCAGCGTCTCCTTAACTTGAGGCTGAGTCTTTCTGTACAAATTGCTGCTGTCGGTGCCATCCTTTCCTGTCTACGTTTCTGTGTGCTGTTCATCTCCTGCTTGTCTCTGTGCCCTTTTCTGCGCTGACATATTGCACAAAGTCTTCTTTATCGAAAGTCATCTTTTTATCTATCTACCTTGCAGTTGTGTGCACTGCACTGCGTTAATTCTGCTGGGATCATTTCTCCCCTGAGACTAACTACTAGGCAACAGGCGCCAGCTTCTTGCACGGCATTTTGCAAATGGTCCTTGAGATTTTGCTTTCATTTTAGGCAATGTAGAGCTCAGAAAATGTGGATGAATAGATAGAACAGATCTAAGAGAGTCAATGACAAAGGTATGTTCAAATTGTGTCTCTGACACTTAAGATGTGAACAAGGTCAAACTACACAATCTTACTAAGCCTCAGTATTTCTATATAAAAATGAGAATTATAATGTTTGTAATTCTACCTCTACATCAGAGGTTTAATGTATGTGAAACCCTTGGCACTGAGCCTGGTACACAGGACACTGTTAATAGAAGGTACTGTTGTTAGTGGGATCATTATTAAAAATAAACCAGCCTCCCAAGGATTCTTGCCTTAGGCCACTGCACCTGGAAGGCAGTGACACTGACCATGTCATTTGCCTAGCTCTCTAACCAATGTGACAGCCACTCTAGACTCATCTTGACCATTCTGCCTGCTCACACTAAAGTTAAAGTTTTACTGATTCTGAGTTTTCCATAAATTAAAAAGTGCTATTTTTGTAGCTCAATGTGCTCTTAACAAGAATCAATTTCTTGTTAAGAATTTCTAAATAAAATACCACTTCTAAACCAATCAAGAAAAGTGAATTGGATTCTGCTTCTGATCTTTTTCATCCCATTTCAGAAACTAATTCTATCTCTTTCTTTAAACACATTATAAAACTTCCTATTTTTCATATGCTGAAACTGAGTCAAATCATCACTCTCAAGGAAAGCTCTTTTTAGCACATTTAGAGCTTCTTGTTATGTGTCCTAAATTAACTGGCCTATAGGATTGGATTTTTGACCTTTGAGATGACACATGAACACAATTTTATTTTGAATAATTACTAAAGTTGTTTTTTATAGTATGAGAAGACTGTTTAACTGAACTCTGATTTCACTAAATAGTTCTCAACTCCTAATTTTAGATTTTTACTATCCATTCATAAAATTAAAGTGGTCCTCTACCTCTTTAGCCATGTATGTGATGGTTTTCTGTTCCTTCTATGTTCTTTATTGCTCCGTTGATATGGGATATTCTATTTGTGCCTAAAAGGCAGTAGCTGACTGTTAATATAATGTGCAGAAATGCATTTGGTAAATGCTACCTTAAACTAATGGTGAAGATAGTGACAAAGAGAATAATATCTGTCTCAGCATATTCTTTAAGTGTTAACCTTCTCTCCTAAAATGTCTTAAAGTAGATTTACATTTTTAAGAAGCCACATGGATTACTTTAGTGAATGATAATTGGAAGAACTAGATTAGAATGAGTAGACTTTTGCATGGTAGATTCACAGATTAAAAATTACTAATTTTGCAAAGTTACAGTTTATTTTTCAGTCTTTCATTTTGCATTGTATATATCTCATTTCAGGAGTACAGAAATTATAGAAAGGTCAAAAAATACCAATTCTGTCATCTCTACGGTGATAAGCAGTTATGTGGTTAACAAATGATGTATGGGAACACTGGCCAGGCACCCTTCCTCTCCTCTGGTCCTTTTTTAGTCCAATTACAGGTGAAAAGATGCTGTATTTCAGCCTGCCATTTAAATTTGAATATAGAAGGGGTCTGTCAGTTCCCTTTCCTGTACTTCCCAAGATGAGAGAGTCCCCTCCGGAGGCTTGTATTGATGTTTCTAGTGAAGTTCAGTGTACTTGTAAATAGTGTACTTGCCAGGAGCTGAGTAAAGGTACAGGTCCAATAAATATATCACACTGAGCATTTCAGATACGTCTTCTACCACCTCAAGATTTTAAAATGAAACACACAATAACAGAGTATGTTTAACAAATAAAAACAAAAAAATCTTCCCAGGGTATTTTAAAGAGAGAAGGTAATTCCAGTTACCAATGTGCCCTTTGGCAGAATGTGATACAGGGTTATTAGTAGCCTCTTTTGCCCTGTTAATTTTTTAATTAATAGGGAAAATAGAAGTAGCAAATAAGGATACCTTTAAATAGTCTCTTAAACATTGATTAATACAGGGATAATTCTATAATTAGATTAAGATGTCTTGATGTACACACTGACAAAATGATTGCAGGTATGACTTATGATTTCTTTTTCAATC
Organism: Dolichotis patagonum; assembly: GCA_004027295.1. Lineage (NCBI taxonomy): Eukaryota > Metazoa > Chordata > Mammalia > Rodentia > Caviidae > Dolichotis > Dolichotis patagonum. Next base: position 26,794 of record PVJX010017535.1, read on the forward strand.
AAACGTGCATCAAAATAAGGTCATAATTCCTGCGGATAAGCAAAACCTCAAGATTTCTTACAAAAAAGAACTGCTTTTCTTTGTTTGTAGAATGCTTGGCAGGCTGGAAGATAGCACTGCTGGAAAGTGGGAACACAGCTGTGAGGTAACAGGAGCTGTGAGCCCCCACCCAGCTGGCTTTAGAGATAATTAATTATGAAGAGAGTAAGAAAGTAATCTGCATAGTTGCACAAATGTTAAATAATCTGCATAATTGGGTGTATATACAAGTGAATTTCTTCCCTAAGTCATTATTTTAACATAGAAAAAAATGTAATCTCCTATTGACTATTTAACAAAAGAACCTGAGTGTTAAATATACCAAAATTATATATTCTAATGCATGCTGTTCTTCAAAATTGTGGGTTTTTTGTGGCTAGCTCCTTTATCCTTTGTTATAACTGTGTATGTGTGTGTGTGTGTGTGTGTGTGTGTTTGTATAGGGTGTATATAAATTATGTGCATATATATATATATTCTTCTTTTTACCATATAGTTTCCTCTAATCTATATAGACATTATGTTAAAGTAAAAGATTTATAAAGACAATAACATTTCAATTATCCATCCTAATACCAGCATACAGGGTCGGAAAGCTATAGATAGATATCTTTAGATATATAGATAGATAGATAGAGAGAGAGAGAGAGAGAGAGAGAGAGAGATGTATGCTTAATCTCTTGTTCTAATTCCTTTTGGGCCTACTCCATGAACAGCACAAGAATATTTTTCTAGATAAATACTTTGTACTAGAGGTGACAAATATTTGTTCGGTATGACTTTTAATAACCCCACATTATAAATTTATTTGTTCTGGCATTTTTGTTTTTTGTGTCTGATCAAAGACTTATTATAGAAAACTTCCCCAGAACACTGTGTAGACTGCTGCCACCAGCAATCAGAGTTGACCTTGGGATGGAGCCCACTGACCAGTCCTTTGGGAGACCCAACTTACCTTGGAGCCCACACATCTTATTCCGTGCTGGGTCCCTAGGACTCACAGGATGCAGCCACCACAGTGTTTTGTTCTTTGAAGGCCATATTGGTATTCTGTTCTCCTAGGTGTATGTGACAGGGTACAGGGGGAGGCAGGTCAACATGTTCTTGCTGTTGACAGGACACTCACCAAGGTTTTCTGGGTGTGCAGATTGAGCTGCACTGCTTCCAGCTTCGTCAGTGATGGTAGGAGTTCTGAGCAAGCCCCAAAGACGCGCACATGTCAAAACAACATAAAGAAGACGCTGAAGGGAAATCTTAAAGAGGCTCTCCAAACTCTTAAGAAAAATAGAAACATCACTAAAATAAGGGTCCACCTTCCCTAGGTCATTGTATCTTCATTTCACTATAAAAAGGAAAAACTATTTCCATGTGGAAGTTTTAATTTTAGATTTATAGTGTCACATTTTCATGCCAGTACTTTTCTTCTATTTTCTTCTCTCTTTTCTTTTTGGTTTTGAAAAGGCTTTAAATCTTTAAAAAGCCATCCACTAGATTTTCTTTCTTTCTTTGGCTTTAGATCATTTTATAAAGTATTTTCTTTATATCACTTTCTTCTCCTTCCCACTTGTTTTGTTACCTTCCACTAGCCCTCTTCTACCAGCGAGCATTGGCATTTTCCTTTTAGCATATAGTTTCCTCCAATCTCTATAGACATTATGTGAAAGTAATACATTTAAAAAGACAATAAGATCTCAGTTAGCCATCCCAATACAAACACAAATGGCAGAGATAATTGTAAGAGTTTAATTTTTATTTTAATGTGTTTTTCATGTGTATGTTTTATTGCGTGCTTTTATGACACTAGTTTTCAGCCACATTGTTTTACTGTAGACAGTGCATGCGTTTTGTGAAGATCAGGTCCAAGATGAGCTATTTGGACACCCAGCTGCCCATTCTTCTCTCTGTCAGCCCTCACGTGCATCCAGCAGCATCTCACAATGAGATCTGCACAGCCCTGACCTCATCTAACCTCTGTCCCTGGCCTTCTCTTTCTAAGACATATTTTCCTGATGAATACTTTTTGTTTTTCATTTAGCATGCTCCTGCCAGGCAGGAAAATTGAGTGAGGGTCAGACAAAATTGTGAAATGTGTAAACAGATATTGGATGGCTTCATTAATCAGTAAGATGCTATATGATTAAACTTGAAGGTAAAATGTATGTATGATAATCTTGGATACAACTGAAGATTGATTTTACTAACTTGTGACCAGATAAAGATGTATTTCAATGGTGCGATAACACTGAATATTTCCAACCTACTGCAGTGGAATCTTTGTTTGAGATCCTAAAATCCTTCTTGTTTTCCACAAACTGAATAGTTGGATGCATTAGCAGATTCTTACGCACAAAAGTTTCTTTGTTTGTTGACTCATGCTTATCCTTTTGCAGGGTAGGTGTCTAGTTACAATTAGATAAGGCTAAAGTTCAACCAGTTGTAACTAGCATGGCTCATCTTGCTGTGTCTTTTTATCCAGAGTGAACTGTGTCTGTTTGACAGCAATTGATCCTTGACAAAAACAAACAAACCACTAAAATCAATGTGACCACAAAGGCTATCAAACCTTTTTATGTGACCATAAGTTCAAAATTTGATCAGATAATTTACCTTAAAACTAGACTGGAAATTAGCTGTATCCTAAAGTTTCACTTTAATAGCAACTTAGGTGTTTTTTGTGTCTCGATTTGTCTATACTAACAGGGGTGATAATCTCTCTTATTGTCTCTAACAATCCTATAGATTATTCCTGTCACCTGGAAGGTCTTCATGAGTGTCAAGTGAGAAAGAACTCTTAGATGTTCTTTCAGTTGTAATAGTCAAATAACCTCTGCATTGTCTGTTCCCAATTTGCACTAATTTGACAGTAACTTTTATGTGATATTTTTCTATTAAAAAATTTTTTTTAAGATTCTGTTCTACTCAACTTGCCACTTTTCCAGCCTCTACTCCCTTGTTTGGAATTGACTTCCTTGGCAAGCACTAATCCCATATAAAGGAACTGATTGGTGTGATTCCCTAAACATCAAACTTCTGTGTGAAATGGTAAGAATTGAAATAGCCACTTTGGTGCTTAGTGCTTTTTCAAAATTCTCAGTTTTCCAACACTGACTACATTTCTGGCTTCAGAGATCAGTGAGAACACAAATGAGATTAATCTTGCATGAATGTTTTTCATGCGCGTAACTTGGAGGTCCTCAGAGGAAAGAAGGGATATAAATCTCATATTCTATACATGGTTCCCTACTGCAAACTTTGATAGAGCCTACAGCATTTTAGCATAATTTGTGTAATGTAGAAATTGAGGCTTAATGATTGGCTATTCATTTTCAACGCATTTATTCACTGAAATTATTATTCCTTGAATTCTTGGCACTGGACCTATATCTAGGGATGGAGAGGTAAACAAAGGCCCAGACTTCACAGAGTGAGCAGTCCACTGGAGAGACAGGCACGCTCACAAACTTTTAGCATCAGATAAATACTAATTCCACTCCTGAGTCACTGCTAACTTAGGGAAAGGATTGGTTGAATTTATCGGTAAAGTACTAAGAATTTGACATCCATTGGTTCAAGCCTTTCTAGTTGGGTGAAGTCAGAAGCTGTGAGCACCCATGACCGTGGTCCTTTTGTTCTTTTGTTCATCACTCACCCCGAACCAACCCTGAGCATGGGCACTCCTGTGTTCCTCAGTGGGTAAGAGAGAAGCCTTTATTTATTGTACACTAAATGAGCAAGTGTCCTCTGTTAGCAGTTGCCTTCTGGTGGCTGTGTCTCCAGACCAGGATGTGTGTGCTGGAAGGTGGCATTAGGAAACTTGATTCTGTCTGTTTGTCTCTGACCTGTGTTAGTGGCTTTTGTGGGTCTAACCTGGGTGTGGTAGCATACTCTGTAATCCCAACATTCTGGGAGGTTTAAGCAAGAGGATGGCAAGTCCCAGCCCAGCTAGAGAAACTTAGTGATTTGGCAAGACCCTGTCTCAAAAGAGAGTCAGAGATGGGTGTGTGGCTCAGCACAGAGGCCCTGGGGTCAGTCCTTAGAACTGAAAAGAAAAAAGAAATGGTCAAACTTTCAGAATACAATAAGCTTCATCTTAAAACAAGATTGGTTTAGTTTCCTGGAAAGATATGGCATAGCAGACACAACAGCTATAGGAGTCCAGGTCTTCATGCAACCCCAAAGTTCCCCTACCAACAAGCAGACAAGGCGTACAGCATGCCACACTCATCTTAACTCTCTAGTTTCTAAACTAAAGGCGCTTTGGAAGGCTGTGGTATGATTCTCACAGGCAAGCCTAAATCAGCCCAGACATGATACTAATTCTTTACTTTCAGGGTCCAATGTGTGTTTATCAACAGCAACGAGATATTTAGAGTCATACCTGATGCTTTCGTATTCAATTTTACTGACCAGAGCATCACATGTAAAAGGTTTTGAGGAACCAGTCACACTCATTTTTTCCTGAATTCAAGATAGCTGAGATATGTTAATTGTACCCAGCTCTCTGTCTCTGTCTCTCTGTCTCTCTGTATTTCTGTCTCTGTCTGTGTGTGTGTGTCTCTCTGTCTCTCTCTGTCTCTCTCTCTGTCTCTGTCTCTGTCTCTCTGTCTCTGTGTCTTTCTGTCTCTGTCTCTCTGTGTGTGTCTCTCTGTCTCTGTCTCTCTGTCTCTCTGTCTCTCTCTTTCTCTCTCTCTCTCTCACACACACACACACACATGCACATACACAGACCACTGTATCTCAAGAGTTTTCCATCTTGTCAATCAAATAAATTATCTTTCCAAGAGGATATCTAAAGTCTTACTCTAATATTGTAACCAACCCAAGAGTGAGATCAGAAGCCTCCTCACTGAAACTGAGACAAAAACCAGGATGACTCTCTCTTAGCACAGTAGGGTTTAATGCTCTCATAGAGCACCATCCAACATGCCATGAAATCCCAGTGCAGGTGTGGCCAAGCCTTCCTGGAAGAGAACTGCTTCCCACTGACATGCGGATTTGAGCCAAGACGTGAAGGACAAGTAGAACTGGCAAGCAGTGGATGAACAGAAATTTTCTTTGAGCAACTAAGAGGTGGTCAAAGGACCACTGAGCAATATGATGTTCACTGTGGAAAAACAAAAAAGACTAAAGACTTTCCCCCCAAATCTATACTTATTTCACTAAATCAACACTTAATTACCCCGGGTAACTGATTTGCTTAATTCTTTTTAAAAAAAAAATACTCTAATCCCTTGAAATTATATATAAAAATCAACATTAAATCTTACAAATTCACCAAGATCTTAAAATTCTTTTAACTGTTCCATCAGTAAATATTTACTGAGTGGCTAATATATGCTAGGCCCCATTCTCTCCATAAACACAAAAAATGCAGCAGTAAGCAAGACAGGCAAGCTTTTGCTACATACAGTTTACATTCTAGAGCTGCGATCTCCATTGTGGTAGTGACCTATCACACGTAACCACCAAGCACTTACAGTGTAGCTAGTCTACAAAGGTGTGCTAAAGCGGGTATACTTACACTGGATTTCAAAAACTTCACATGAAAGAGATGAATGTAAAATATCTCATTAGTAAATGTTTAAGTGATTGCATATAAAAATTGCAAAGCTTCAGTTGTATCCAGTTAAATAAAACATACAAAGAAACAAATTGTGTGTTTCTTTCACTTCCATATGATGATTCCCAGGACGTATCACATGCATGATTCACATTCTCGTTAGATAATGTTGCCTTAGAGAAGAGTTAAAAAAAAAATAAACTAATTCACAAATAAATGAAGAAGAAGTTTTCTGGTAGTGAGGAGTGCTATAAAGAGAATAAAACCAAAGATGCAACAGAGGATGGCAGAGATGATGTACCTCAATCAGCCAAGAAAAGCTTTTCAGAATTCAGTTGTGCTGACATATGGATGATGTAAGAGGAGGTTGGAAAAGTAGCAGGCAAAAGCCTGAGGAATTGGCTATGTGATGGTTTGCATTTAAAGGGCAGTGGTGAGCCCCGGAAGGTTCCTAGCAAGATGAACCGGACTGATGAGCATTTTTAGAAAGATATCTATGTCTACTTTATGAAGAATTAAATGCAAATGAGCAAGAAGAGAAGCACGGAGCCTGGAAGCCACCTCAGTAGTGCTGACAAGACTGGCAGCTTAGACTGAAAGGAGAAGTGATGTTAAACAGCAGACGGGTATTTGAAACATGTTCGGCCTTTGGCTTTCAGAATCTTGTTGATGATTTGGATCCTGGTGGGGAAGGACAGACATGGACAGTGGTTGTTCCTGGCTTCTGGCTTGAGGTGTATGTGACAGGGATTGGAAGAGTGCGGCACTAACTGAGATGGGGGAATTACCAGAATAACTTGGGGAGAGAGATTCTGTTTTGCCCATGGTAAGATAGAAAATACTTTTAGAAATTTGAGGAATTGCATTAGTTAATATAGAGTTTTGCGGACACATCGGGGCAAGATATATAAATTTGGGAGATACTTTATGTTACTAGAGTGAAAATAAAGCACACTGGGGTGAGGTAGGGCCATCACAGTGCACATACAATGTCCTGGTGTGAAATACTGTGTTTCCAGAGACTGCTTACAGCTTTCAAGTGAACTCGGGACAAGAAGAAGCTACCAAAACTGGTCAGTACCTCTCCTGGCTACAGCTGTGCTAGACAAGTTCCTTCTTTTCCTCCATTCTTGCTTTTTGTAGCCAGTTGGAGACAAACTGAAAGCATCACCGTTAATGTTGTTTTTCAGAGATTGGAGGGAAAGAAATCATTATAAGCAGGAAATCATAAAATGTGGGGAAATTGCTTTATTGGCCCTTGACTGGAGTCTACAATTTGGAGAATTATACAGGAAGGCATTAAACTGAAGCAAGAGAGACACAAGTTTGATTTTGTTAGTCTTAGCTGAGAGATGAACCTCTCTTCAAGAGCTCTGAGAAGCTCTGAGTCGTAATCGTGCAGATGCATGGACTGCAGCCTCAGCTCACCTTGAACAAAGGAGGACACTGTAGCTTCATAGCTCAGAAAATCTAGCAGGCTTTGCAACAAAACACTGATTTGTAAGGGTTGTGATTCCATGCTTTAACCCTAAGATACAACTCTTTTAGGTGACAATGCCATCAGCAAAACCGGTGGCTAGAGAGCCCAGATTTTCAGTCTTTCCAGCCAGGGAGCCATTTCCCATTCCCGCTGTTGAACACCTGCTTTTGGAGATTCCGACAACCCTGTGAGAGGGCCTTAGTGGAAGACAGCTGCCACACAGCCAATCAACAAACATTCAGCATCCACAACCTAAAGGAGAAGTGTTTACTTTGGCTCCCAGTTTGTAGAGGTTTCGGTCTGTAGGCAGCTGGCTCCAAGGCAGATTGGCATGGCATAGGAGAGTTGCTCCTGACACTGCAGAGAATGTAGAGGTCAAAGGAGGAGAAAGGGAGAAATATCTTTCTAGGCCACACATCCCCTGACCCGTCTTTTTGTACCAGACTTTGCCTCCCAACATCACATTTGGCTGTACAATTAGCAGTGGACTAATCCACTGATGAGAATCACACTCCCGTGATCCAGTCACCTGCCCAAATCCCCACACATGAGGCTTTGAGGGGGGGACTCTATGCAGAGACTAAGAGAAGGCCTGCATTTTAGGCCCTGTGCTTAAGATGAATAGGAGACACATGCGCAGAGGGGCTTGCGCTGACAGCGAGGCCAGCCACAGTTTGTATTTCTTACAAAACATCTTTATTGGAAGAAGAGTTTTGGGGTTGGGGTGGCAAGCCAATCTATTCAATAACAACACTTTGAATATCATATTTGATGAGATATAAGATATTCTAAAATTCAGCATTTCACTGACAACATATCTTTTATTTATTTTATCTATTTTTATGGAAAAAATAAAAAAGTTTCATAACATCATAGGAGAAAAACAGTAATTAATACATTGCGTATGATTATCTTTGATGTAGTCACTCAGAGTGTAAGATATGGGCATAAAAATTCTCCAGTCAATATTAGCACAAACCTTCCTTTTCAATGAACTAAGAGACACTAGTAGTATAGCTAACTTGCACTTTTTCTTTTTCCCTTCTTTCCCTTCTCCTTTCCCACATCCTAATTCCTTTTTTCTTTTTAACAGTTTCTTCCCATTTCACAATATCTATTGTACATTTTAGAACTTATTTACTCTCTAAATTTCTTATGCCAGGGAGACACTATGATGTTTACACATGTGACTCTGATTTAACTTATGAGTGTGATCTCAAGTTGTATCCATCTACCTATGAAAGTCTCTATGACTGAGTAGTGCTTCATAGTATAAAAAGGCCACATCTTTTTTATACATTCCTCATTTGGTGGACATTTGTGTTGTTTCCAAGACTTAGCTATTACAAAGTGTGCTATAAACATAGGTGCCTGTATATCGCTGTGGTGTGATGTTTTTAATTCTCCTGGGAAGATACCGAGGGGAAAACAGCCAGGTTGAATGAAACTTCTAATCTGAGCATTTTGAGGAATCTATTGTCACTTTTTTTACAAAATGAAATATAACAAGTTCAATTCAAATTCAAATTCTGGTACTAAATCATTACCATCAATATCAAGTAAGATCTATCTGCCTACCTCAATATGTAACCAATGTTAGAAAACAAAATATAAAAACATAGTAGTGGGCTGGGGATTTAGCTCAGTGATGCAAGAGACTGCCTAACAAACTCAAGGCCATGAGTTCAATCCCCAGTACAAAAAAAAATAGTAGTTTACCCAAGATCATAAAAGTATATTTTGTCTCAATAAATTTATTTGCATATGTGCTTAATGTTTATAAAAATATTTCCCTGTCTTTAATCCTTGAGAACAAAGTTTAGTAAAATGTGCCCTTTCCAATTACATAAACTGCAAGTTATTATACACTGCACGTGAATGAACTTGTTTCTACCAGTCAATATCATTGAGTAAACACGTACACACAGAAGCAGATACACAAACTTTCCACTCCAAAACACATTCAAACATTAGCACACAAATTAAATAGTTTATGAGAAGTGTACTTAAAATTTATTTGTATGCACATTAAACATTAGCACACAAATTAAATAGTTTATGAGAAGTGTACTTAAAATGTATTTGTATGTAACAGAAATGAAATATATAAATGTGTACAAAGCCAATGTGAATCAAAAAATAGAATAATATTACCATTAGACAAGGTGAAATGTAAGGTTTAAATACCAACAGGATGAAAAAGAATTTATATAATGTCAAAAGATAAAATCAGCAGTATTAGGGAGCTGGCAGTAGCAGCTTGTAAGAGACTATGGTCAGCATTTTTATTAATCTCAAGCTCAGTGACATCACATTGAAATTGGTGACAGTGTGATTATTTCAACCATGGAAGGTAGAAATGATAAAAATTAGGGTTTTCTTCTTTCCCCTTTATTTGCTATTCTTTTACCAGCACACCACTGGATATAATTGATGAGGTTAAAATCGTTCTAAGTGTGTATATGCTAAACAATGTAACAACTCATAATGTAAAATGAAATCTATTATAAATTTAAGGAAACTTAAACTATGTGCAGATATTTTATTTCTACAGACTTACGCAGATCTAAAAAGTTATTAAATAGCAACATAAAAGAATTAAGTGATGTAATCTGTACACTTGACAAATGAAACCTTTAATATTTACTTCTTGTATATAGATGTCTGATTTTAAAACTGAGAAAATTTAAATAAGCAATGATTGATTCAAAATGAATTCATCATCTTTGGCATAGCTAAGTTATGTGAGAGTAATGATATCATTCTTAAATTTTGTATTTTTGACAAGTACTAATTTAATTTACTTCATTAATAAAAATTAGATTCTGTGCAAAAGAATGGCAGTTTGAGTGTTCTTGGCATCTTTTATAAATCACCATAACTCCAAAACTAAATAATAAGAGTAGTTATTCCCTTTTTAAGATCTTGAATACAAATTTACTATGTCGGTGTTAGAGCCCTGGTTGAAATATGTAGGCATACGGTACATAGAGGGGACATACTCACTGGATCAATCAAGGGAAGGCCATTGAGTGACTTTTTTTTAAGAACTAGGATGTCCCATTAAGACTTTGGTTGTTCTCATCCGAAAGAGGACAGCCTTTGCCCCTTGATTGTCAGCTGGTCCCATGATAACTCTTCAAGAAATGCAAGAGACCCATCTGCAAGTGATGTGAGAGGATTTCACTTTAAAACTGAGATTTCGTAGAACGCATTAGACCTGGTTCCTCAAACATTTAGCATCCAGCTAGGTTGCTCTTATAAAATTCAACAAAAGAAATGAAGTACAAGGGAAATGTGAGAGGGAAATGTGGGTCTGAAGTTCAGAAGTTTCTCTTGTCTGGGTTTCTCTTGTCCTGTGCAGGAATGCTCTGAGGAGCAGGCACTCACATCTAGCAGAATAGACCTCCACCACCACTGAGCAGATAAATGAATAAGTAATGCATGACAGGAGTGGGCAGATGGAAATGGAGGATCCATGTGCAAAGAAATAATATTAATATCTTGAAGGTTTTGAAAAAAGAAAAAAAAAGAAAAATATAGCTGTGACTACTAGGAAAGAGGTTTATAAATGTGCCCTGTAGGAGATATAATTTTTCTCATTTTATGCACAAGGACAAGGACATGGAATTTATGACAGACCAAGTGAATATTCAAGGTCAAATGAGCATTGAAGGTAAAGCCACTAGAATGCAGTAATAGCAGAAAATGAATGCAGAGTTTCTGATTATAAATCCATGGTCTTTTCAAAATGCCTCTGTTGCCTCCAGGGAGACTGCCTTATATAGAAATCAACACGTTTTACTGCTGTTCTAATTTGCACATGCTTGCCTAAAAACTATCTAATTCCTGGTTCTTTTTACTACCTCTGCTCCCACCCTTCATTTCATAGTCCATAAAGGGAAAACTAACTACTGTTTAGATTCTTGTTAAGAAAAAAAAAGCACTTCAATTTCAACAATCTTTTCTTCTTTAGGTTTTCATTTGACTCATAGTGTAATCATATTGGTGAGAAATATTTTGTACAGTCATACGCAGTACCTAACATCAAATTTTCCCCCAGAAATGCAAAACAAAATGATGTGTAAACCACCTGGCTTGAATAGAATACCGTAAAAGTCAAGCACAGTTCTGCTAACGTAGGGATAATGCCAGTATTTATGAGCAAGAGGCCTGTTTGACAGGTAGTGTGTGGTATATACAATTCTGGTGACAATGTGTTGAAAAATAAAAGTTTTCCAGAGGAATGGGAG
>PVJX010017536.1:0-38145 GCA_004027295.1 Dolichotis patagonum
AAAACAAAACAAAACCCTCCAGAATTTCAGAAAATCAGACAGAGATGCTCAGATAGATCCCTAAAAGAGCAAGAACTTGAGCTTGCCTTAAAGACCTAGTTAAATTAAGGTAGAAAAGTAGAGGAGAAAGAAAATCATGACCAGAGTCTTGGCTCTATATTTAATTCTTGGGCCTTGCACAAATTACTTCTCCTTGCCTCAGTTTCCCTCCCATGAGGTAAATGGGAATGGTTGTAATAATAGTAATGATAGTATCCAATTCAAAGTGTGAATTCATTTATATTGAGTTTATAATCATGATTGATAATATTTACCCCTCCAAAAGTGACCTGTTAGTGCATGCAGCAAATGTGAATAGTGCAAAAAACAAAAATAACACCAACTCATGGCATTTAACCATAATAAACTATTCTCTCCTTCTATAAAGTGTCCCGCCAAGAATGAACCTTCCCCAGCAGAAAAATGGAACAAAACTTTGACATATGCTGAGAACTAAGTTATCAGAAAAGTTTCAAAAAGCAAAATCTCCCTTCATCAGAACTGTGTCTTGCTGGCAGGCATGCTGCTGCTATTTCCAAGGACCAGGGCAAGAAAACAACTGGGTGTCCTTGGCTTCCCAGCACAGACCCTGTCCGGCAGGACAGGGACCCACATGTGTGTGTGAGCAGCTCAGCTGCCGAGTCCCTGTCTCCTTTATGGCTGCAGCCACTCCTCAGACCTGTGAGGACTGTTAGTTCACTTTACTTTGCTATTTCAAAATATCCAAGTTGAGGTATTCACAGAGAATGGAGGTTTGTTTCACTCGTAGTTCTGGAGCCTGGCAAGGCCAAGGTTATGACAAGAGCATCTGATGAGGGCCTTCTGGTTGCATCTAGCTTAGTGAGAGGCACTGCATGGCGAGACGGAGCTCAAGTCTCTTTTCCTTTTTCTTGTAAAGCCACTAAGCCATCCTGGGGACTCTACATGGGTGACCTCATCTACTCCCAGCTACTTCCCAAAGACTCCACCTCCAAATACCACTGACACATGAACTTGGTTATTAAGTTTTCAACATAAATTGGGGCAGGGCTAGGGATATGTTCAAATCCTAGCAAGGACACACTGACAGCCAGCCAACCCCTGGAAGACAAGCCCTGGGGAAAAGTCCTGTGCGACACTTGGAGCAGGTCCCCAACTTGGGACAGGGAATTCTGAGGCCCTAGATACCCAGGCTAGGAGGGAGCCCAGCTGACTGTGTGCTTAGCCCAGAGAGGTGCAGCTGGAGAAGTTCCTGGATGGTACCCCGTAAAGCACGGAATCCAGGTCCGCAGCCAGGTCTAAGTGCAGCACTCAGAATTTCTATTGAGGATCAATTCTTTCATGCAATACTTCAGCTTCAGTACATCTGGGACTGTGCCAGCATAATTATATGTGAGATTTTGCTATTTCAGAAAAAACATGGTAAGCTCATGGCTTGAAAATAATCAGAAAAAATATTGGGTTGAATTATAATCCTGTATCAGTCAGTGTCTACCCGAGAAACAAATATAGCAAAAACACACAAATGCATAAGAAATTACAAGATCGGCTTATGTTAGCCACCCACAGAGTCAGATGAGGAAGCACACAGAGGACGTCTGCACATTGGAGACTGAAGGATTCAGTCTAAGGTCTGGAGCTGGAGCTCACTTCACCTCCTGAATCAGGAGGCCAATGGGTCTGCTATGGAAGGCTGAAGGGTTGATGAGGAAAGTCAGAGTCTACACGGGAAGCCAGGAGATGACGTCCAAGCTGAAGGTGAAGACTGGAGCCCCTCTGAAGAACAGAAGCAGATCTGTCCTTCCCCATTTCCCCTTTCTACCTTCCAGATGATGAGCCGCCCTAGGGTGGGTTCTCTACACCCTAGAGTGCAGCATTGCCAACCAGATTTAATGAAGCTTCTCTAAACTTCTCAAACTGACACAATCAATCAATCATTACAGATCCTAGTGAAAAGTCTAGTACCATAAATTATACTTGCTTATTATGCTGAATATTTTCACAACACCAAACAATGATGACCCATAATGGTTTTTGTCTGTTTTTGAGAGTGGGTCTTGCTGTGTATCACAGGCTGAGCCCAGACATGTGGCAATCCTAGTGTCTCATTCTCCCAAGCACTAGGATCATAGGTGTGCACCACTACACCCAGCTCCATAGTAAGATCTAATGAGCAATTTGTAATGCTTTGTAGTATCAAAGAATTACAAAATCGTTGCAATGTCAAAGACTATCATACTTCAAAGAATTTCATAAAGTTTTTGAGACTAAACTTGGTTTTTAAAAATACAGCCCAACAGCCCAGCCCCCATGTGCACACAGGCTGCCACTGGGACTCTCCTGTGGGTGGGTAGCCAGTGCCGGCCAGGAGAAGAAACAGCCAGCCCTGCCCTCCCAAGTCTTCCAGTGGCCCTCACCTTCAGGGACCTGCCGCCAGCTCAGGCTGGAAGAACTAGCCGCCAAGCCTTGGAGAAGCCGCAAGTGTCTGGAGAAGCCCGCCCCACACCCTACTGCCTCCCTGGGAACCTGGGAGCCTAACCCATCCCCCTATGCCATAGGTAGGTAGCCAACATGGGAAGTGCCTGCGACCCCATCACCCTCTCATCTGGAGGAACCGAGGAAAATGTCAAGATGAAGGAGCAAAAGGTGATCTCTGGCCTCCAGCCCAAACAGAAAAAGTCCAGGAGACAAGAACATGGAAGAAAGCAGAAATCTCACACCTAAAATTTCTAGGACAATGCCAACTGAAGTAAAGAAACTACTTCACTAGGCTGTAAAATCAGATCAGAAATAATATCTCAAGTGAAGAAATACCAAACATAATAAAAAGGTTGCTGAGTGTATCTAAAGAAGACATAGATTTTAAAAAAAAGAGGAGCATAGGAGAATGAGAGAAATCTTGAAAGAACAATATAGAGAAAACTGGAATGCATGAAACACTCAAAGAGACAGCCAGGAAATTAAAAATGTCATTGGAAGCTGACAAAACCACTTGAAAGAGATTGAAGATAGACTTTCAGACTTTGAAAATAGGGTTACAGCTAGAAATTGCAAAAGAAAAGGTCTCTTAACGATAACAAGGAACCAGGAAATAACAATTCGATGGTTGTAAGACAATGCAAAGAAAAGTAATTTAAGAATGATAGGTGTCAGTGAAAAAGAGGAGTCAACACAAATGACATAAAGAGATTATTTACAGAAGTAATAGTAGAAAACTTCACAACATGGCAAAAGGATCTGACATACAGATAAGCTAGGCATGTAGAACTCCAACTATCCATAACTGAAATAAATCTATACTCAGATGTGTGATAATCAAGATCCCAGAAAATCAGCACAAGAAAAAAATACTAAAGGCTGTTAGAGAATAGAAACAGATCATCTATAAGGGAAAATCCATCAGAATTATGACAGACTTCTCATCAAATCAAGAAGAACTTGAAATGAAATATTTCAAGCCCTGAAAGAAAATAACTTCCAACCCAGATTGATGTACGCTGCAAAACTGTCATTCAAAATTAATGGAGAAATAGGATACTTCCATGACAAAGAACAACTGAAGGAATTCATGACCACCAAACCAATCCTACAAAGAATACTGAAGGATATGCTAGAGAGAGCTAAAAATCACCATGGTCCCAGGAACAGCAGCAGAGGGGGATCAACAAGTGGGGCTGACAGTTGAATACAGGGAAAAAGTAGGGAGCCAACAGCAGGGAAAAAGGATGGCAGAGATGAACCAGTGCATATTGGTCATAACCATTAATATAGATGGTCTCAATTCATCAATAAAAAGAAACATAGGCAGAGTGATCAAAAAACAAGATCCATCAACATGTGGCATACAAGAAACACATTAACTCAAAAGGAAATTCATAGAATAAATGTCAAAGAAGAGAAAACAATACTCCATGCAACAGGGAAGCAGAAAAAAGCAGGGGTAGCTTGCCCATCAACTGCAGAACAGATAAGAAACATATGGCATTTTTTTTTTTTTGAGACAGAGTCTCACTATGCAGTTCAGGCTGACCTTGGGCTCACTTTGTAGCCCAGGCTGGTCTCGAACTTGCAATGATCTGCCTGCCTCAGCCTCCCGAGTGCTGGGATTACAGGAGTGTGCCACCATACCCGGCTCAACGTACGGCATTTTTGTGCAATGGAAAGCTACTCAGCTATAAAGAAGGTTAATCACAAGGCTCTTTAGGTAAATAGATACAACTTGTGATCATGCTTTTGGGTGAAATGGTTTGGACTCACATGGATGAAGACCATGTTATCTCCCTAGTTTAAAAAACTGAAGGAGTTAGTGGGATTCAAAATGTAGAGTACATATTATGAAAGTGAAAGGGGAGGAAACATCTAAAAAAGGAAGGTGGTAGCCATTGTTAATTCTCCATTATTTTATTTTAAAGTCCTGTATTGTTTTCATTGTTTTGCTTTGATTGGTTTTATTCTGTTTTGCTTGGTTTGATTTTATTATATCTGATGGCATGGGCAGCTATTTCGAAGATAACAAGATATTTTGGTAGCCATTGTTGACTTCCTATTACCTTGTTTTGAAGTCCTGTATCACTTTCACTATTTTGTTTTGATTGGCTTTATTCTGTTTTATTTTTGTTTGGTGGTATTCTCTTAAAAATTAAAAAAATAGCCAGCGTCTCCCTAGATCCCACCATATTGGAACTTAGGGTGCTGGGAAAGAAAGCAACCCGCTTGCCTCCCTGGTAAGCAGCTGTGAGCCTACCAGTGCACCGCCTAAGAATCAAACATTGCATTCCCACCCCTCCCTTAGCAAATGGGAGCCAGAGGTCTGAGCATCTCTTGGGAGGATGACCATATGCAATATAGCAAATATAGGGGATTTCCTTCTACCATCTCTTTGATGGCAAATATTGTTATCATTGTTTTGCTTTGTTCTGATTAATTGTATTTCTCTAGTCAATATTCTGCTTTGATAAATCCTATAATGTTCTGTATTTGGTTTGATTTTGCTATACTTGATTGAAAGGACAACTATTGTGAAGATAACAAGATATACTATGGTACCTATTACTGTTATCCTGGTAACCTGCTGTGACATTCTGTACCAGTTTCACTGCACTGTCTCAATTGGCTTTGTTCTGTCTTGTTCTGTTGTATTTTACTACCTTCAAAATAATAAAAAAATTTTAAAAATTAAAAAAAATACAACCCAAAGTCCAAACCTTAAGAGCCAAGTCTATTTTTCCTTCCTTCTGTGGTCTAAAAATCCACCCCTGCTGCCGAAGGCTCAAGTAAGCTTTTCCATTGTTTTGTCTTTTTCATCAGACTTGGAGGTGCATACACATAAGAACCAAAACTCACAACACTGAGTTCAGTTACTGCCAGGTGATCCTTTATCACAAAAATTTTAATTAATTATTGTACAGATGGAAACTGTTACTTACAGTCACATGGTACATGGACAAGAAACCAACATCTCATGTCAGGTATGGTGGTGCATGCCTGTAATCCCAGCACTCAGGAGGCTGAGGCAGGAAGAGAACTGCCATGAGTTTGAGTCCAGTGTGGGCTACATGGTGAGCTCAAGACTAGTGTGAACTGTGTGGAAAATCTCTGTCTCAGAAAACCAAGAAAACAAACAAACAAACAAAACCTACCATATCAGCCCATTCTGCAACTCCTGTCATTTTATATGTTTTTATTACAAAGTAGTCCATGACTGCACTTACTATCATGCCAGAGAATTTATCCTTCCTGGGTAAATTAAGTTTGCTCTGGTCCCGTGTTCTCTGTCCAGGGTCTTGAAGTACAGCTACCAAGGAAAAAGAGTTGTAAGGACCAGAAAGGAAGACATTCCAAGATCAGGGTCCCTACCTAGAACACTCCTGCCCCACCCACCCCTTCTTTTTCTTTTATGTATACAGGGCTTTTTAACAGTTTCTCTGAGTAGCAGACATTTTCGGGGTGCCTTTACATTGCTTGTTTTCCTAAGAACTAATTTCTTCGAGGGCAGGGGCGTGCTGGAAATCATATCCTAGAGAGAAATGTGCAGCGTATGAGAACCAGCGGTGTCTCAGCCCCCTGAGAGAGTCACTTATCATCTCTGGACGGGACGCTTGGTAGGCAGATGGCCCAGTAGACACACTGGTGAGTTTGATTCCTGGGACAGGAGCACAGAAGAGCGGAAAAGAGGAAGAAAGCAACATGTAAACCTGACCTCTGCCACAAGCTGGGCTTACCACACACACACACACACACACACACACACGCTCACTCCTTGGCACACAGATACACACAGAGCTTTGCTATTCTTCTGCTAATGGGATTGGCACCGTTTAAAGTAGACTGCTAGGTCATTGTCTGTGACCACAGCAAGAGAAACATTATTTAAAGACCATTCAGACGCTAAAAGAAGCAGCCGAGCAGAGTAATTATCAGGGACTCTCCATTAAGTAGGGCATCTTCGTGCTTTGTCTGAGCTGGTTTAATAAGGCCTGCTAATGGGACCAGGGAGGGGGGCATGGTTCTAAAGAAGGCCCCCGCTCCTTTGTTAGGAGGACTGTCTTTAGACATGTCTCTGAAGCCAGAAGTTACCGCGCTGCACGACGACCTTCACAGAAACTTGGGGTGCACCCCTGCTGCTCAGGACTCCGATTTTCAAAATGAAGAAACGTCTTTCTCCTCGTCTTCCTTGGAATCCAGGTGATTCCCTCCAGCTCCTCTTACTCGTCCCTGGCCTTCGGTTTCCTGGGGACTTGTTGCAAACAGCAGCACTCAGCGGTAATAAAGTGAATGACACGCCTTAGGAATCGCTTCAGTGCACTGCAGCTACTGGTTTCCCAGAACTGTATGTGGCTGGAAAAATTGCCTGTCCCGCAATCCCTTTACCGAGATGAAGCTGGAGACCAATCACAGCTTTCCGTTTAAATTTAGTGTGGCCTCCTCTGCTCAAGCTGCTGTTTTATAATCAGCCAGCTTGAGGCCAAAGGCTGCAATCCCTCAGCGCTCCCGGCAGCTGGCATCACACTGGAGGCACCTTGGGCATTATTAACTTGGCTTTGGAAGAGGACGTTTTTTTCATTTCCTAGACTCAGCCCTGGACCAGGCTCCCATCGCCCATCCTCTGTGACATTCCTTGGTGATTTCCCAGAGGCACTACTGACTCTCCTCACTCATTCTCCTACAACAGACGGAGCACTTCTTTCGAAACAGACCCTGATTGAGCTTCCTAGTGCCTAAATGAATTCCTGATGTCATTCATGAGACTCATGCTTCTTTCTTCCTTCTAGTAGCATCATGAACCCTGGTTCTCCATCTGCTTTGACCACTAGGACCTTTTCCAGTGCCGTGAACATGTCACACCCATTCCTGTCACAGGGCCTTTGCACACCTTTCTGCCTAGAACTCCCTTTACTCTGGCAGCCCCCACTCACCCTCAGCCTTCAGCTCAATAGTGAGAACGTCTAGAACATCTTTCCTTACTGCCCTCTCTGCCTTGACAATTTCTATTCCATGCATTTATTTCTAGCTCTAGCTTTCCTCTTCATTGCACACCAGTGAACTTTTATACTTATTGGAATGCTTTTGTCTGTGTTAACACTTACCTTCCCACGAGGCTGTGAATATCAGGTTAATAACCTTTCTCCATGAGCATCATCACATCTGCTTTCATGTACCATTCTAGCCCCAGTGCCCAAGACCATGTTGAGACCTGAGTGCTTCATAAATATTTGTGCTCCCATAGATGGTGATTCAGAGTCCTGTCCCGCATTCCTCCGTGGATGTTTTCCATTTATCAGCCGAAGTTAGTTCTCTGAAATTTGATTTTTTTTTTTTTTGGTACCGGAGCTTGAACTCAGGACCTTGTGCTTGCCAGGTGGGCACTGTGCCGCTAAGCGATATCCCTAGCCCTAAAGTTGGTTCTCTGAAAAGTTCCTGTGAGTGCCATATTTGGGGATGACTCATCTATATTTTCCCAGGTCAAGGCAGAGAACCAGATCTTGTTCTCTCTGGGATGAAGGACTATTTCAAGTTTCAACTTCTTTTTCCTCCCAGTGAGCAGACCTTTGCACAGTGATGCAGAGTTACAAGGTGCTAATAAACAGACAAACTTTGAGGATGCCTCCTATATTCTCAAAACCCAAGGGGAGTCAGGCGTGGTGGTGCATATCTATAATCCCAGCCCTTGAGAAGCTGAGGGAAAAAGTTGCCTCAAATTCAAAGATGGCCTGAACTACAGAGTGAGACTTTGTTTCAAAAAACAAAACAAAACAAAACAAAACAGGACCCAATGGGAAGAATGGAAGATCCAACCAAGAGACTCAAGTTTGCCAGCATTCCAGGGGTGCGTCCACAGAGACCAGTGGATGGGATCCTTACCCGTTACCTATTGTCACAGAGGAAACTGGGCACTTGCTCTCCTGGTAGGAGAAAGAATTGGCCTTAGTAGGTGCAGAGTAACAGCATGGATGGAGATGAGTTCTGTTGCTTTTGGCGGCCCCAGAGCCATGGCCACCAGGCCAGCCTCTTTGCGACCAGCTGCGAGCAGCCCTCCTCACACTGAGCAGGGCCAACATTTATGTGGGGGCTAACTGCATTCATCCACCCCAATGCGCCTTTTAAAAACAAAGCCATCTGAGTGCACATCTGTAATCCCAGCACTCAGGAAGCCGAGGCAGGAGGGCCATTGTGAGCCTGGGCTACAAAATGAGCTCAAGGCCAGCCTGAACTGCATAGCAAGACTTTATCTCAAAAAAACCAAAATAAATAAAAATAAATAAAGCTAGCAATCAAGTGCAGCCTTGCATTTCCCACTCAGCACCCTCATCTAGATCCTGACTGCTCTGTTGGGGTTGCATTATCCAACCTCAGTCCACCAAGTTAGGGGATGGTGTGGAAAACAAAAAAAGAAGAGTCATTATAAAATTGTTTTCAGGATGTCAACGACCCCATAAAGAAACTGTCCTCCTGAAGCAGGAGTGTTCGTTGTTCTTCAATCTACATAAAGTTACCTGGTCGCATCCTGGGTTCCAGAGACATTCATGTTCAGAGTCAGAGCCAAAAAGTTTTCTGGAGCTGGATGAGCAGGAGAGACTGTTCCAAAGCCTCACATAATTTTTACACCTGTCTAAACACCCAAGGAAATGTGCAAACTTGCCAGCCTCAGTTAACACCTTTCCTTTGAATTTCTCTTGGCTTTTGAGCTACAAAGCAGACAGAAAATCGTCAAACATCATCCCCACTCTTGAGGAGTTGACAGTCTTCATGCAAGATACATGAGTTGTAGAAAATCCATGAAGCAACAAAATACGAGTCCTAAATTGCTGAGTTCTAGAACAAGAGTTCTAGATCTCTTGTTATGGCTTTGGTTTAGATGTCCCCCAAAAGCCTCATGTAGTTACAGGACTTTTTCAGAGATAGTTGAATCTAGTGTGCCATGCTGGGATTAAGGGTGCTGGGATTAAGGGTGGGTGATTGCTGGGTCAGTTCATAGATTAGGCTGGCTCTGTCCTAATTCTGACAGACTGAATACACTATAAGGCACAGAAAGAGGCTTGTCTCCCCTTTTGCTCTCCTTGCTTTTGCTGTCTTCTGTCACCGTGAACTGATTCCCCACCTCCATGAGCCGCTCTGCCTTGGAGCCAACCAATAAAGGACACACTGTGAGCTAGATAACATTTCCCCTTTTAACTTTGGGTGTCACGTATTTTGTCTCAGCAGTGAGAGAACCAAGACACCTCTAGAAGAATGACCTGTATCCTACAGCCTCAACTGTGCTTGGAAATGTTGTTTGCAATGCAGTCTTAGGAGTCTTACCCCAGTCCTCCTGATTCAGAGATGGGGTAATAGGAATATTCACAATCTCTTCACCGGGTTCTTAGATACACTGAGGCTTGGAAGGCATTAAAAAAGCTAGGAAAAGAAGAAGCTGGAGTAGACTGGGCATGGGGGAAGATTTCAAGAGACCTTGAAAGTAAACGGGGCTGCCCTTGAAGGGCAGGCAGGCAGTCTATGGAACGAGGGAGGGCTTTCAAGATGGCGATCCAGGCAGAAGGGGCAGCAGGGACAAAGACAGCGACTCTGAACACAGCATGAGGGGGACCAGCTGAAGCTGGGAGTCTGAGAGGGGTATGGAGGAAGAATTCATCCCCAAAGGCAAGGCCAAACTTGTCAGGAAGCGAGTTTCTAAAAATAGGTTGCATATAAGTATTCTGCTTTCAAGGCTAATCTACTTTCGAATGAAAGCATGACAGATTAGAGAAGGACAGAATATAGAAAAATGTAGAATATTTCTTCCATGATCTCCTCCCTGGGGAAAAATTTTAAAATCATAACATGTCGGTACACATTCCCTTGGGAATTTCATGTCTATGTTTAGTCCAATCACTTACCCTCACCTGCACATACTCACCAGTTAGAACTTTCCTCCTTTTCCCAGCTTTGAAAAGTCTTGGTTCACGTCACAGTACCCACAGCATATCTCTATCAGACCTAAAGCCTTACCTGGGCTTTTTAAGGGCCTAGTAGTATTTCATTGTAAAAATGAGCTATTGTTTAATGCAGTATCATAATTTATTGCTGCTCTGAGGCTGGGAAGAATCTGAGGATAGGCATGATTTAGAATCCAGTGATAAGGGTGGCTGTGCTATGTGCTGGGCTTAAACTTTGGGAGGACCAGCTGGAATGAAGACCATGTGTTCAATGTGGTCTGCAACTCTCTCCATGCTAGTGACCCTAGTCTCGGATCTATATCTGGATCTCTATCTTTTTACCTACTGCTCTGTATCTCTATCTCCATATCCTTATCTGCATCTGTATGAAATTTCTTGCAAAAGCAGGGTGGAAAGCCTTGGCCCAGGCTTTTTGAGAAGTGTCTTTTTTTTTTCAGTAAAAGACTAAATTGTTTTCAGTAAATAATGATTATGTTCACCATACAGAGTGGGTGTACCTCACACATCTTAAGACTTGTTATGATTTCTCCCCCCTCATCGCCCTCTCCCCCTCTCCATCTCTTTGTCCCTTTTCTCATTTGCAAAAGATCTGTCTCTCTGTTTCCTATTATTTTTTATTTTACTCTTTATGTATCCTTTGGGCTTTTTCATACAGGAGAAGCCGTGTGATATTTAAGCTTGTACGTCTGATTTATTTCACTTGATATTACCATCTCAAGTGCACCCATTTTCCCACTCAAGTGTACCCTTCTTTATAGCAGAGTACTACTCCATTGTATAAAAATACCACATTTTCTTTATCCATTCATCTGTTGATGGTCTGCTTCCAAGACTTAGCTATGATGACTGTGCCGCTGTAAACGTGGGTATGCATGTATCAGGATAATATGATGTCTTTCACTCTTCTGGGAAGATACCTACATGGGGAATTTCTATTTTTAATTTTTTGGGGACTCTCCATCTTGATTTTTATAGCAATTATACTAGTTTATATTCCCACCAACATAGAAGTTTTTCCTTTTCCTGCAGCCTTGCCAATGTTTGTTATTTGATTCTTCATTACGGTCACTTTTTCTGGGATAAGATGGAATCTCACTGTTGTTTTAATATGCTGAACATTTTTCATGTACTTATTAGCCATTTGTAATCTTTTTTTTTTTTGAGGCAGAGTCTTACTATGTAGCCCAGTCTGGCCTTGAACTTGCAGCAATCCTCTTGTGTCAGCCTCCTAAGGGCTGGAATTACAAGCTTGTGCAACAAGTGTCTTTTTTTTTGTACCAGGAATCAAACTCATGACCTTGTACTTGCCAGGCAGGTACTGTGGCACTGCGCTATAGTCCTAGCCCAAATGTGTGTCTTTTTAAAAGACTATTTTTAACTTCACAAATTGTCTCCAATGGGGGCAATTTCTTCAACTTGATGGTTGTCTTAGTCATTTTCTCATTGCTGGGATAAAATTCCCAACACCCACACATTAAAAGAGAAAAGGTGTGCCCCTGAAGCAAGGCCAACAGATTGCTGTAGCTGCTGGTTTCAAACAGGAGCCTAAAGAGAATTCTTTCTGTGGTCTGTTGGCCATTTCAGAACTTTGGAAATGGAATGGTCAATTCATCAGAAAGAAATAGCAGGTGAGTGTGGCAGACTTTCGGTGGCCTGCAGGAGAGAGACCCTGGCCCGTCAGGACCCACACCATGTGGTTGACTCGGGGTGCTGGGAGAACAAGGAGCTCCTCCCCTCTCTGGGGGGTGGCTGTGAGCCTGCCAGCATGCGGGCTGAGAATCAAACATCTCATGTCGTCCTGTTCCCCATCCCGTGCCCCCCCCTTCAGCAAGTGGGAGCCAGTGAACTACACATCTTGTGAAAGATTGGCTATGTTATTTAGTATGAGCTCTCCATATGCAAAGATATGGACAACCATCTGGAAGAAAACAAGAGATAATATGACAGATAGTGAAGATCCTTGGTTGTCTAGCTTTGAAATTTATGCTTTCTTATGTCCCGTTCTGTTCTGTTTTGTTGTGTTTAATTTTATCCCCTTTAAAATAAAATTTAAAAATTAAAAAAAAAATAAAAGAGAAAAGGTTTATTTTAGGTCACAGTTTGTAGAGGGTTCAGTCCATAGTCAGCTGGCTCCAAGGCAGGTAGCACACGATAGAAGAGAAACAGTCCATGGCAGGGCAGGCAGGAGGCAGCAGCAGTTTGCTTTCCTTCTTTATACTTCATCCTGTCTACCAGCCTACTGGTTAGAGTACTAATGCCATTAGCATACACCCATAATCCACATTTATACACCCATTATCCCACCACCTCCTGAAAGCCCCCCCTATGAGTGAGAGCATGAGTGAGTCTTGGGAGGAGGACATCCAGATACCAGCCATAGCATGGTAGGGACTTTCAGTCTCAGTTTATCCCCTCTTTAAAAGTTTGGAAGTCTTTAGAAGCTTTTTCAGTCTCTCTGGATGGGACCCATGACATTTTTCTTCTAATATTCTTTCCCCAGAGTGCATCTTGTAGGCCATGGTATTCTCTCTGTTGAGAAATGCTGGGACAATATCTGATCTTCCAAATCTACACCTCTTCCTATTCTGTTCTTCTTTGAGGGAAAATAAAGGAAACTATATCAAACACTATAAGAGAACTCATTAGATCAGATGAAACTGAGAACCCCATGTTAGACAGCTTTAACATTAAAAAATTACATGAAGAATGACATGGCTTCTATCTTCCTTCCTTTCAGAAGTTACTTTGCTGGTAGGGCTCATGACCTAAGTAAATGATAAGTAGTTAATGTGGCTACGGAGGCTACTAGTGCTTTTAACTTCAGATAAGTTCAAGAACTTGAAAGATGAGTGCACGAGAAGGAATGTCAATATTTGCCCTTGGAGCGGTTTGCTTCTGGTTTTAATAGTCTGTAGACCTTATGATATTTATTCACAGTGATCGAATATAGTAATATACTACTTTAATAGTTCTTAGTCACACAAAAGGAAATCAACTACCAATGGAAGCATATTAAAATATAAACTATGGTTCTTTTCATTTCCCAGATGCCATGAGACGGGGAACTTCCTCTCCCATGTTCTCCCATGAGGCATCAGCTTGCCACAAAATCTACAGAGCCAACTAAACATGGGCTGAAACTTCCAAACTGAAATAAAGTGATTATTTATAGGAGAAGAAAGTAGGCTCGGCACATTTTCCTGTTTCATTTTTCCACAATAAGAACACCAGGGAACAGTACATAAAGACAAAGATGTATGCATTGCTTCAATAGGAGGTCGCTCTAGATTGGCTTTATATTTGCTCCATGTGTCAGGGAAGACCCTCAGGACTTCTGTTGGAATCATCTGGAGTCCTGAGTTTCTTAGGGAGTTACACTCCTAAGAATGAATTAAAGTAGTGAACCAGAAGATTGTAATGCAGAAAATTAGGGTAACCACTGAGAGA
Source organism: Dolichotis patagonum (assembly GCA_004027295.1). Lineage (NCBI taxonomy): Eukaryota > Metazoa > Chordata > Mammalia > Rodentia > Caviidae > Dolichotis > Dolichotis patagonum. The sequence continues at coordinate 13,899 of PVJX010017536.1, forward strand.
GTAGCCAGGTACACAATGGACACAGTTTTCCAGCATCCACATTGAAATGCATGAATAAGGCCTTCAAACAAAGTAGTTCTGCACCAAGTATGTTTTGTAGTCAGTGGTCATTGTTCATGAAAAAAGATGACCAAGAAGACCATCTGTACTGACATCTGCACCAGGAAGTAGATAAGAGGCATTGCCAACAGGGGCTTTTCCTGGGACAAGTCAAGAATCACGTCTTCCTCTTGCTTTGCATCTTCACTTTTAGTAAGGAGGCTGGGTTCTCCTTCTTCCAAGGATCGCCTCGGGAACATCTTAGTTCACTCCCATATCGTTTGAGAGATAAGAAACTCCATCACAAGGATGGAGAAAAAGACACACTCAGTCATATGGCAAACCCATCAGGCCTGGTGATGTGGTTCTTGCAGTACTCTGCTAGGCAAGCTCTGAAGATGTCCCCTTGACACCGGAAGTCATTATATGGAGCCAGGAGACTTGCACTACACACACGACAGACATATCAGGAATGTCACCATGAACCAGAGTGGTCACCCTATGTCAAAGTTTGTCTTGTACTCTGGTCAGCTGCACTGTGGTAGGCAGCATTCCCAAACTTAACTCTCTCAGCCACCTTGGAATCTAAGAAGACAAAAGAGAAGTAGCAAAAGCAGGAAGAGTGACTGATTTGAGCAATTTAACGTCATGATACGTGTGTTCTCTAAAAGTGTACTCGTTGTCTTTATGATAGGACAGCTCCAAAGAAAGTTTAGGACAGTGTCAAAGAGGAATATACCTGTTCCACAATACTTAGTGCTGGCCTCTCATTTATTAACCCCCACTTTCTCTTCATCGGTGGCTTCCCCCGATTCACTTCCTGGCCCCCTCCCCTGGTTCATGTCTTAAGTCCTCTGCATAGCTATCTACACTGTTTTCTCTCATCACAAATCTCAGGGCCCTATACTACTTTTTATAGTCCATGTACCAACCTGTCTCGATCAACACACTGCCAGCCGTGGTCATGGACCCAAATGTCATAGAATCCCCAGTTACCCAGCTAAGTGGTGTCATTCAGGCTCTTTCTAAAATCAATAATATTTCCAAATTTCATCCCCACTTCAAACCTGTTTTTGATTAGCTAATCAAAATGGATGGATCAATATATAATGATAACCTTCTCCCAGAAGAAAAGTTTAGATTTATTTGCTTTATATCATGCTGCACCCCAGTATATTTATGTTGACCCTTGGGCTCCTCTCCTGAGATTCATTTTCCCTTCAACAAGCTAGAGAGACGTCGCTAGTATAACTTTTTAAGTTGACAGTAAACGTTTCTTTAGCCCTCTGCCCAAGTGACTGAGGCTTTCTTGGGCTTCCTTTGCAGTTTAAATTCTTCCTCTATACCACTGAGTTTTCTTCTCAACCCTATTCTACTTCCTTTCAAAAGGATTAATCCCTAATAAGTATTTTGCACTCTCCACTTTGTTTCGGCATCTGCCTCTGTAAAGCAATCTAGAGACACTATTTGTCAGATCTGTGGAGGACCAGGGGACAAGCCACACCCACAGAGAGCTGGTTTCTTCCTTCACCCCTCAGGGTTTCCCAAAAACCCAACCATTTCTATAATTTACAGTGCTTAATCCTTGCCTAGAGCCTTCTGAAGAGAACTCGTGGGTGGTGCAGAGAAGGAACAGGCTGGCAGCTATTTCTGAGGGTTTCCAGTAAGCCTGCAGGCTGCGCGGTTCTTCCAAGGACCTGCTGGACAGGTTAGCCTAGGGGCTGCTCAGATTAGCAGAAGGAAATGCATCCCAGTCAAACTTGGAGAGAAAAACAGGATGCATGCAGGAGAAAATTCTGGCATCTCCTCCTCACTTTTGAGATTATTTAAAATTATTTTTCTACTTTGAGTAGGAACTTATTTTTGAAGTATGAATGCATTCAGAAGCATACATGTCACCCTGTTTGGGCCTGTAAATCTTACAGACTATGGACTGGGGATATAGCTCAGCAGCACAGTGCCTGCCTTGCAAATGTGAGGTCGTGAGTTCGATTTCCAGTATCAAAAACAAACAAACAAAAAATTTTTAGACTATGAACCTCCTGTAATTGTTATCCAGACCAAGAAAAGAAATAACTAACCCAGGCTGGGGATTTGGCTCAGTGGCTTAAACACCTGCCTGGCATGTGTGAGGTTGTGAGTTTGATCCCTGGTACAAGTAATAATAATAATAATAATAACAACTCTCCCCCAGGTCTCCTTCTGTGCATTTGTTCAGTTATCATCTTTCATTGCATAACCAATAAATATTTGGGCATTTAAACATAATCTGGCTGCTCTAGAAATGTATAGAAATAGAACCACAAAGTATATAAACATTTTTAAAAATAAAATATTAAAATACAAAAAGTCAGAAAAGAAATAATTCTGGCCTGCATCAGTTAGTCTTCTCCACACCAGAGTTCAGCATCTTCCTTCCTGGACCACCCTCACACCGGCACATGGAAACCTTGGGCTTGGAGTTCCTAGTGGTCAGAATTATCAGAAATAAAATTTCTGTTGTTTCTAAACAGAATTGTGCATTTTCATTTCATCTGAATGCCTTCTCATTTTATTTCCTTCCTTAATAGTCCATAGTGCTTCCTTTTAAAAAATTCCATCTTGTGCCTATTGAGACTGCCAGTTTTCTGGCATTTTCTCCTATATCCTACAGCAGAGCAATTTCTAGGGCAAGTTCTATCCTGGAGGTTGTGTTCTTTCTCCTTTGCGGCATCCATTTTTCCCTGGGTGGTAATGTTGTGTTCTTCCTCACCTTCAAGTAAAGTAAGCTATGTCTATGCTGTTTATTTACAGACATGCTCTTGAACATATTCCCTGCCCTGGAGCGTGATGTTTGAACCTTCTCTCCAGACACTTCAAGAGGAGAGGCTTTCCTGCTGTCACTGGGACAGAACACCTTGAAGCGAGACTGTGATAGAGTAGGGCAGAGAATGTGTTAGCCCTCTGTCATGTGACTAGAATATCTGCCAATGTTAACCTGAAGGAGAAAAGACTGAAGTGGGCTCACGGTTTGGTTTCAGCCCACAGTCAGCTGGTGAGGCAGGAGCAGGGGGAGAGTGTGGCAGAGGAAAGCCACTCCCCCATAGCAGCCCCAGGAATCAGAAAGAGAGGAAAGAGCCAGAGAGGAAGTGGGTGGGGGCCCAGCTATGGACCCCAAGGCCACCCTCATAAAGCCTGCCCCCTCTGCAGTTTCCATTCCTTCCCAATGGTGCTGTCAAGTTATGATCAGATTCTATCAGCTAACGAAGTTAAAGCCTCCTGATCCAGTGACTTCTCTGAAGCCCGTCAGCATCTACGACCCTAGTGAGGACATACCGCGTCCAGACCACAGCAGAGGAAGACGGGGTGCTGATTCAGATAGGAAATAATCTTGCTCAGCAAGCCGGGATGCTGGGGTGAAGGGTGACAATACTGGAAAGAAAGCTCTGAGCTAAGTCAGAGAAGCCTCGAATCTTGATCTTTCTCCCTGGTGGAAATAAACAGCTGTTGTGCAGGGGAGTGGTCAGCGTGTAGTGAAAGCCACCCGTGGTGTTTCCAGCTAGATTGGACGTAGAACTGGGTATGTTTAGATGCTAAAAAAAAGAGAGACGCTGGTCTTAGATACCCCGAGAAGCGCAAATTAGATCTGTCATCTGCCTATTTCATTTAAGGAAGAGACCAAATGAAAGCAGAATAACCATTTGGCTTCAGCTTTGATTTTTCATAGCCAAGAATGTCAGGCAAATCCTACCTGTGTTTCATTGGGTTATGGATTCAGCCAATAATCTGCTTCAAATCAGTGAAGGCAAAGTTAGACTGTAAAACAGCGTACTTTGGTTCTCAAATGTCCTCTGAAGGCCTGGTCACTAGGGTGAAGGTCTTCTGGTCACTGAGCTCAAGCCCTTGCAGGGAGCTGGGAGGTCCCAGTCTATTCTTTTTCCTTCTTTTTCTCTGTTTCTTTTCTTTGTTTTCTGGCTCAGGACTTGAGCGGTTTGCCCTGCCATGTGCTCTCTACCACTGCCCACTGGCACTCCAGAGGACCAAAGCAATGGGCTCGCTTGTCCTTGAACTGGAATCTCCAAAATCATGAGCCAGAATAACCTTCTCTCTCTGTAAGTGAATTGCCTCGTGTGATTCATTGCGGTAATAGAGAGTGCAATGCTACAACACACAAATTAAACACCAACTCCCTCCTCCATCACCCATTCCCACCTCGATCAGTACTCTTGTCAGTTTGCCTTGCAGTAACTGGGAGCGTGCAGTCCTTCTTCCAACCCCTCTGTCTCCAGCATTTCCTTCTGGATGCTTCTAGAAAGAAAAGGTAGCTGTGCAGCCATTTTTTATGTAAATTTAGACTTCAAAAATGTAATCAAATGGACTTGAATCCTGTCTCTGCCATTAGTAGCAGTTAAACTGACTTGTGCGTCTCGAGATCATCATCTGTAAAATGGAAGTTAAAATAATATTAAAAATATAAGATTGCAATGACAAACAGGAGAGTTACTGCCAGTAAGGTACTTAGAAGTGTGACTGGCCAGAGCAAATCCTCAAGAAATACAAGTTATTTTCATATTTTCTTGGCCATCTTTTCATATCAGCCATCTTTTCATATCATGCATAAGTAACTATTACTTATGCATACTGAATATCCATGGATTTATTTTTTGACCCAGGGGACTGAACACATATCCTAATACAGGATAAGCACGTGCTCTACCATTGAGCTACATCCTAAATTTATAATATTTATAATAATATTTATAAAGAGTGTATAATGCTCCCCTAGTGACTATTTCTGTATTTTTGGATTTTCCTATTATAAATAATATACTATTATATGCACCTTGGTAAATTTTTGCAAGTATATCGATCTGATGATTTTAAATTGAAGAAGCAAAGGATAAGAAGCATTTAAATTTTAAAACGTATTACCGAGTTGTCTTTTTAAAAAGCATAACAATTTGTATTCCTACCAAGGATATAAAAACAGTCGCACTCTACACCTTTAACAACATTTCTTATTAGCTTTGTAAGGTCTTTCCCTCTAGATCTAAACTGCGCTCCAAATTTCTCAGACACGTGCAAAGTGACTGGATCCTGGTCACCTTCCACACCCACTGGTGAATCCACCCACCAGTGAGTCCAGCAGCTGAATGTGCCGTTGGGAGGTGGGCTGGCTGGAGGCAGGACCTCGGAGGGCATATTCTCCCCCCCATCCCCTCACTCCTACCCCACCCCCGTTTTGACATTGGGTTGAGGCCCTCTCCAGACCCCTCTGCCATGCCGACTCTGCAGTGGAGCCAAGGCCCAAACCCCGAGTTACCGTGAATCTCCCCTCCTTTCAGGTGTGGATATTGCCTATTTTGTCCCTGTGATGGGAAAATGTCTAGGATGTAATTTGGTGAGGAAATCCAGCTTACCTCACTGGGTTTTAAATAAGGTTTTAAAACAAACCAGCCTCTTTGAAACCGAAGTTGGCACCAATTTACCCATTAAAAGGGCACAAGGCAATGATTTTAATGTGTCAGATTTATGCAACCATCACCACCATGGATTTTCATGACCCCAAAAGGGAACTCGGTTCCTCTTTGCAGTCCCTCCTCATTTCCCCCAGTTCCCAGCCCCCAGCTCTGAGCAAAGACTGATCTACTTTTTCTCTCTCTAGATTTCCCTGTAATGAGCACTCCATGAAATCGGAATCCTACAACCTGTGTTCCCATGCCGGCTTCTTTCATTACCACCTTTCCGAGTTGCAGCAGAATTTCATTCCTTTTCGTGGCTAAAACCAGTCCTTGATGAATATACGGTACCGTCACCCTTCGTTATCCAGTTGTCAGCTGATGAGCACCGTGTTGCTTACTCTTTTTGACTATTGTAAATAATACTATTACTGCTAGATGATTTTCCACTGTGTAGAGATGCTGCTTTTAGATGCAGTCACGCAATTGTGAGTGAAATGACGATTTTTATACTTTTGACCACTTCCCTTTTGATTTTTGTTTTTTGAGTTTTATGAGACGGTATATATTAATGATATTTTAATTTGCAAGGTATAAAGCAATTTTTTACAGTTTTATATGTTCCAATAGTTTTCTTTTCCTTTAAGACTTTTGAGATTGTATACCTTGCTTAGAAATCCTTTCAAATGCCAAGATTATATATAAATAAATCACCAAAGTTTAGAATTATTGGTATTCTCTTCAACACACTTCAATCTTTGGCGGGCAAGGTGGTGCACGCCTGTAATCCCAGCACTCCGGAGACTGAGGCAGGAGGCTTTCAGTGAGTTCAAGACCAGCTCTGGATTGCAAAGTGAGTTCAAGGGCTGCGCGAACTGCATAGTAAGGCCTTGCAAAAAAAAGAACATTCAATCTTTGAGCCTTTTGGAAAACTTTGGGATATAAGGAGTATGATAAAGGATTTATTTGTAAAAAGCTTTTCACTCCTAACCGGTTTACCCCTATTTGTTGACTACTATGCTGTCCTCTTCACACATTAAATGTGTACATGCATTTGAGTTTATTTCTTGTTATTCTATTTAGCTAATTCCTCTCTGGAATAAAACATTTTGATTATTATACATTTATAATATATGATTGTATTAGTTACCCTTACAATACCCTTATTTTTCAGAAATTTTCAAATTTATCATTTTTATTTCCTGATAAAGTTTAGTATTATTTTCATGAACTTCAAAAAAAATTACCTTGGTATTTTATTTGACTTGACACTGAATCCATTGGTCAATCAAGGAAATTAATGTCTTTATAATTATGAATAGTCTTTGCTGGAGGCAAAGAGGGAAAATCTAAAGTAAAAAAGAAAAAAGCGGGGAGGAGAGAGAAGAGGGAGGTTTCTTAAGTGTCTATTTTCCTCATAATGTACTTTTAAAAGTATGATGTAAATTGTATTTGCTCTTTAAATAGCATAAAATATTTTTAAAACATCACCTTCCAGTTTTAAAACATTCCAGCAGCATATGATTATTTTTAATCAATCGATTGAAAGTTCAAGGCAGAAGGTTAGCCAGATTCTTTAAATTAGATGTAATCATTCTTAAATAATTTCTTTTCGTTTGGATAATGATGAAGAATTGAATATGACACACACCCGTAGTTCTTTCTAGCACTTCGGGAGGCTGAGGCAGGAGAATCAAAACTCACAGCCCAGCCTAGGCACGTTAGTGACTGACAATAAAAAATAAAAAGGGTTGGAAACATAGCTCAGTGCATAGGCTGTGGGCTCAATTCCATTTTGGAACAAAAGAGAGAGTAGACAGAGAGAGAGAGAGAGAGAGAGAACAGAATGTGTTTCTTTACTGCAGGTTTTTGCCAGTTTCTACCACCCTAAAATTAATGGATGGGCATAACAGAATATCAAGATATAGATGATAACTAGACAGATGACAGATAGATGCAGTCCAACCTGTGGTGACTTTATTTTGACATAAGCTACTGCGTACAAATTTAGACTCTTACCCTTTGACTTTTGTTGCACTGTCAAATTATTTTTAGATTACCCAAAGTGGTAGGTAATAAACAGGAAAATAGATACGCCTTCAGTCTTAGTTTCTCATGTCTCCTAATTTTGAAGTCTTCCTTGCAGATTCATAAAATTAAAGGTTATTTTCCTGCAATTTTTCTCCTTCTAAATATTTAGACAACACACGAGGGTGACTAAATGGCTAGTTCAGATCGACCACGAAGACAGCCGATCTGTAAAGAAAAGCTAGGAGAACAGGGAGTCCAAATGCACTTGAAGTACCTGGAAATTACACCTGGCAGCCAGCGACCTTTTGTGCTTCTTTGTTGTACTGTATTTTCTGGCAGCGCGCTTTCAAGGGTACCTTTATTTCACTGATTACTAAATTAGTGTTGGATTTAATGAGAGAGATCTGTCCTTTTATTTGTCCCTCTTTTTCTTCTTCTTACTTAAATAAAAAAAAGAAAAAGGATCAGCATCACAAAAGCTTTGTACATTTCTAGTTTGCTTTTGATGATGTGACCATTTGCTCCCATCTATCTCCATGGTAATAAGCTTCCTCTACTCCCACTTCACCGAGCGAGCATGGATACTCAGGACGCTGCTTCAGGAGTAGGGAAGAGTTGCATGCTAAAGTAATGCAGAGAAACAAATTGGTTTCTGTAAATAGGCCTCATCTTCAAAGCCTTCAAATTTTCTTCAAAATGTGATCCATTTTTCTTTGCTTGAAAAGAGGTACATTGTAGGTAAAGTATTCGAAAGTAAAAATTTACATCTCAGAAAATGCATCTCAGCCCATATTCCAAAATAAGACTTGGACAAGATTTTAAAATTGGAAGAGGTCTAAGGCTTTATCTAGTCCTGGTTGTTTATTGTATACATAAGGAAACCGAGACTCAAAGTAGCTCCACATTTTGTGTCTAATTATAACTTGAGGCTGGAACATACACCTCCCAGCAAGGCATTCCTTCCTCTGCTACTAATAGCTCAATAGTAGTTATTATTATGACAATAAAAATTGCTATTATTCATAATTAAAGCCTTTATAATTAAAACAGGCTAGTACTGGCCCATGACTACACAAGTAGACTAATGGGATAGCATAAAAAGCCCAGAAATACCGAGGGAAATTTTTACGTGAACATGTGCCAACTGCTCTCAATGGGACAAAGGTGAGTGTTTTAATAAATTTTAATAAATGGTGCTGGAGCCAGAGGTGGTGGCACATGCCTGTAATCCCATAGCTCAGAGGCTGAGGCAGGAGGATTGCTGTGAGTTCAAGGGTAGTCTGAACTGCATAGTGAGACCCTGTCTCAAAAAACAAAACAAAATGATGCTGGAACAAATGAATTATTCGAAAAAAAAAAAGAGAAAATTAATCCATACCTTATACTATTCCAAGAATAAGTTCAAAATAATTGCAGACCTAAATGTCAAATACTAAATCATACAAATACTAAAGAAAAAAATAGGTGAATTCATTTTTAATTGTGGTATAGAGGAAAGGTTCAAACTCTAAAGGCAATAGAAGAAAGTGATAAACTTGACTATGTAAAAGATTTTAAAAAATGTTTTATTTGGCATGGTCAAAAACTTCACTGTGAACAAAATTTTAAAAATAAAAAAACTGGAAGAAAATATCTGTAAGATTCATGTCAATAAAGAGATAATAGTCCTGATATATAAAGGATTCCTGAAAGTAGAGGGGAAATAGACCCAAAAACCTGATAGAAAAATAGGAACCCACATTAACAGAAAATGCTTATGTTAAAAGGCAGGGAAAGACTAAGTTTGTAAGTCAATAAAAAAACCTTCTGTGGCCAAGATATAGTTCAGTGGCACAAGGGCCTGCCTGGCAAGTGCAAGATCCTGAGTTCGATTCCTGGAACCAAAAAAATAAAAATAAATAAAAATAAAAGAAACCATCTGTATCCGTCTCCACTAGCAAAGAGAAGAAAATACTACATTAGGAGAGTTTACCTGGACTAAAGAAAATTAACAAAGAACAGTGCGGTTCCCAAGTTAGTGACGACCAGAAAGCCATCATTGTTCTGGAAAGAGTATGATGTCACCTAACAGACAAGGTTGAGGGAGGCCGCTGTGACATCGAGACCCAGCTGGGAGAATGCGGCCACATTCACCCTTCTACTTCCACTGAACTCTGCTGTATCACTCAGTGGCAGAACAAACCGGAAGCCAGGAATAAAGATGAGCCTTTGGCTTACGACAGGTGTGACAGGGAAAAGACACGACCTGCAGGGATGAACAGGAAACACTCAGCCCTTCTGTTCAGACCCAGGGTGCTCTCTGTGGGGTACAGAGTCCAGATGATCATGAGACCCCAGGACAGAAGGTTCTGAGAACTCGAGGCCACTGCCTTTTAAGAAAGGGTCTGGGCAGAAATTAAATCGTTCTGGAGAGTTGCTATCATGAAGATTTAATGTTTATCATTGTGACTATAGTGATAAACTGCAGCGGATGGAAAGATTTCTGGACACTATTCCCACTGAGGCGATGGAACCGAGGCCTCCTTTCCTTGCATCTGATTTGTTTGGGCCAGTAGAACACTGTGGATGTGACTCTTGGCCTGTTTCTAGGCATGGCCTTGAAGACTGGCAGTTTTGTTTGCTGTCACTTGGAACCTTGGCTGGAGCAGTGAGGGTCCACGTAAGAAGTGTTTCTATCCAGAGGCTGCCAGCAAGTCAGGAAGCTAAAGCTGCTACAAAAGAGGAGCGAGGTGGAAGGAGAGAAAAGAGAGAGGGATGCCAGGGCAGCCCCATTCCGTGTCCTGCCCCCCAGGCCACTCACGTCATTGCACCCAGTACCCAAGACCTTCTGGGGAAACATGAGCTGTCCCTTGGTGCCCCATGGGAATGTGGTGAGAATAGTTTCAGCTACTACACTGTTAGGCAGCTCTAGATAACCTGAACAGACTTCGGTGCTTGGAAGAGGGGTGCTGCCCTACCAAACTCCTAAACCCTAGGACCTTGTCTCTGGGAGGCCATCGGAGAGAAGCAGAACAAGATATGAGGACACAGTTGGGGAGGGTGTGAGAGGGTGCTAGGAATAACTTTGGAGGCTAATAGGCACATTTTGTTTGGTAATAGCAGAAAGTCTGACCTGCGGTCATGTGGAAAATAGAAGCATCACTCAGTGACATCCGGAGCGGGTTGGGGAGATGCCCAAGCAAAACGTGGAAAGTGCCAACTGGCCTTTTCTTAGTTGCATATGATGAAATGTTAGACCAGAGAGCTGTTCGAAAGAAGAAATTGTTCAAGGTTTTTTTTTTTTTTTTTTTTTAGCAGAATGGGAAAGACATACAAAGAAGCCAGGATTTACTAGATTAAAAAATAAAACTGTTGGACCTCCCCTGAGCCCCATTAAAAGAGGTGCCTGTAAGAAATGGCTTCTGGGTCACATCCAGAGAGTGGCTGCAAGATGCTTTGTCAGAGAAATTTAAGGACAAGCCTGGTAGCACTTCTGGAAATCTCAAGGATGCTCCTCCTAGGCCGTCTTAGCAAACAATGGGAGTTTTACTCGGAGGGTTGTGTCACATCAGTGTCATGGGAAGCCCGGGTGTTTCAAATGTGTAACATGGGCACATTCACATCTATGTCGCTCACTTGCTCCAGCTATGAAGCCCAGGGACATCCACTCATTCTGTCTCTAGAGGACAGACTCTACCAGGAATTATACTCCTTACTACAAATTATACTGGTGTTTGCAAATTCCCCATAGATATTAACCTTCAGGATTCTCAAACAAAAATTAGAATTTTCAGGAGATTCTTAAAATCGTAAGTTATTCTTTATTTCCCCCATAATAACTTCCTTATATGGTTTTAACAAACAATGCCTGGGGCCAGGGATTTGGCTCATTGGTGCAGTGCCTGCCTGGCAAGTGTGAGGTCCTGAATTCGATTCTTAATACCAATAAACAAATAAATAAATAACCCACACGCCTGGCTATTAGAATAAACAGTGAGCCATTTCTTTATGATGCGATCATACTAAAAGTTTGTGAGATTTCCTGAAAAACAAACAAACAAAACCTAAATGAGCAAAACTAAAAAAGCAAAACAAGGGATAATAAATGCAAATGTTATATACTTTACTACTATAGACATATATATTTGGACAAGATTGTACTATAGTTTATCGATGTGTTAAAATTACCTCTACTTGATATAGTTATTTGATGATAGAAATATTAAAAGATGATAACATTAACCCAAAATAAATGGCAAATAGAATGCTTTAAACAATTGAAAGGTAATAGCACGTCTAAAATGTAAGAGTTATCTCTCTTGAAGTGTAAAGCCATGTCCGTCCTCCCACACTGATTGTAACACTATTCACAATAACACAGACATGGAAACCAGCCGGGTGTCCACGAACTGATGCAGGGAGATGTGGTTCATAGACACAGGGACTACTACTCAGTCGTTAAAAAGAATGAAATCCTGCCCTCCAGAACAGTGCGGATGGCAATGGGGGTTACTACATTAAGGGGAATAAGCCAGGAAGAGGAAGATGAGTGCCACATAATTTCACTCCCATGTGAAGCCTAAAAAATTCACCTCTTTAAAAACTGAGAGTGGAATGACAGTCACCAAAGGCCAGGGAAAGTAAGTCAGAAATAGATGTGGAGTGGTTAATTGATGGACTAAGTTACAGATCAGTGGGAGCCAAAGATTTCTGGAATGCTATCATGCACTGGGCTGAGTGTGGATGATGATAATTTCTTGTGTTTCAAAAAGCTGCAAGAGGGGCTGGGGATTTAGCTCAGCAGCATAAGTGCCTGCCTTGCAAGCGCAGGGTCGTGGGTTCGTGAGATTTCCTGAAAAACAAATAAAACCTAAACGAGCAAAACTAAAAAAGCAAAACAAGGGATAATAAATGCAAATGTTATATATTTTACTGGTACTGATAAAAAAAAGATAAAAAGCTACAAGAAAGAATTGCAAAAGGTTTCACACAAAGAAATGAAAATGAGGAGACATATGTTTAAATGGATTTAAACATTATACAATGTATCCATGAATGAAAACATTACACACTACCCAATTCATATGTACAATGTCTGTGTTTTATGTTCCAGTTAAAAATAAACTTAATTTTTAAAAAATGAGGTTTCAGGCAGGGCATGGTGGTGCACCGGAAGATCACCACCAGTTTGAGTCAGCCTGGGCTACATAGTGAGTTCAAGGACAGCCTGAACTACATAGTGATATCCTGTCTAAAAAAAGAGAGATTTCTGAGATTTGTAACAGGTGAGCCTGTGAAGGGATATTTCCAATCCCTCTCATTTAAACCCAAAAACTGTCCCAGAAAAAGGAAAGAAAAAGAAGAAATTTAAAAACACATAAAGCTGTATGGTATCATCTGTTTGGTCTTTATTTCAAGATGCATATTTCAGATGTGGAATTTTTTTTTCATTTTATACTGATGTTAGTTGAATTATTAAGAATGTATTTAGAAGCATCTTCAAGTTGGATATTAGGGAACATAATGCTTATTATAACTCACTGCTTTTTGATAATGATGAAAAATATTGTCTTCTAATTTTGATTTTTCCCTTAAGGCCAATATTATCTTTGTTAATTCAGAGTTTAGTTTCTCATTTTGTGATCCAGTAGTCCCTATTAGCATCCACTGCTGTTTGTATTTCTTTCCTTTTTTTATTTACATTTGTTTATTTAGTGGTGCTGGAGATTGAACTAAGGACCTAGTGCATGCTAAGCTTGCATTCTACCACTGAGCTATCACTCCAGCCTCTATATTTCCTCTGAGGAAGCATATTTTCCTTCACAAGTTTTCCATTAATGGTTTGCTAATGGAGCTATTTCATTTTTGTTTGTCAAAGCAAAAAAGCCCTCCAACCTTATATAACATCGGGTAAATATTTAATGGGAGGTATCACTTTCTCTGCATTAAGCAATTTAATTGCAATTTCTTTTAAAAGCTTATTGCCCACAGCAGAATTTAGTTTTTGATTGCAATATTTACATCATGATTGTTTAATGCTTTAACTGCTAATCAAATAGGTTTTAAGTGATTTAACATCTCTCCAAGTTTCACTACATTCCTCTTTCTGTCTGTGTCCTAGCGTCAATGATCGTAAAATAATTGTATTATGATTTAGATCATTAAATGCTTCAATCCTTTATTAGAGCTTCATACTGTTTTGCAGCTGGAAATGACTGGTAAATTTTCTCTCCTTCTTATTGCCTAAGAGAATTTCTCACTGGAGAAAGCTTAGAAGGTTTCACCACTTTTCCTATTCTAAAAATTGCCAGAAAGGCATTATCTCGTAGATCATACTGATTGGCTCTAGCTGGACCACCGGAATCAGGAACACGGATGCTTCCTCACCCATCCCCTATTTGGCATCTGCACTAATTCTGCTTTCTCTGCTAGTTATTTTGATGCTCCATCTTCAAATTTTCGAGTAAAGCACTTTTGTTGCAGAGTGGTGATGCAGTCCACCTGCTGAAACTCGCCACACTTTCCCATTACCTGGGGGTGCATTGCTCTTTATTAATGTATATCAGTGGCATTCTAAACCAGTAACATCTTTATTTCTTGCAAGAATAATTGTAATTCTTTCATTTGGGTTTTAATTGCTTTTTCTTAGGATTCAGAAAAATACCAATTACTGGAGGAATTTGGGGAAGACGCCCTGTGTGGAAATACTGCACTGTGGCAGGTATGTCTTTAGACAGACACACTAGGTGTCCACTCTCACGTGAACACAAAGGACGGAGGCATTTCCGGGAGCGAAAGGACGCTGGAGAAAACGGGGTGTGTTTGGACTGGCGTGGTGTGTTTAATTAGCGTTGAGGTTCGGTGGTTTGTGATTGTGATTGCAGATAGCAGTGACACAAAAGCTTATTTCTTCCTCGCTTCGAAGGTGTCTGGAGGCTGACCCTGCATTGCTCCAACCACACCCGCAGGGCCGTTAGCGTTCCAGACTTCTGTATGTCCTTCTTCCCATCCTCAAAGCCACCTCTGTGTCCGAGGTGCTTCTGGGGTATTCACTTACCATATCTGCACTCCTAGCAGTAGGAGAGCGTAAAAGAGAAGCTCTGTCTGCGTCCCTGGAAGGAAAAGTCCAGGCTGACGCGCCCAACGTTTCCGTGAGCCGGAACCATGGCCGCATCCAGCCCCTGGTGAGGCTGGGAATTGTACGCTGACCCTGGGCCACTTTGTATCCAGCTAAACCTTGCGGTTCTGTTTTACACGTTGGGAGTGGGTCGAGGAGAGCCAGTGGTCTAGGAAGCCTTTTTGTAGGAAGTGACAATCAACCGGAAATTTGAATGACAAGTAGAAGTTTCAGGCAAGGGACACAGGAAATGGAAAGTGCTTGAGGCCCTAGGTTTCAGTCCTGGGGAGGGGAGTGTGCAGGGCAGCAATGACAACACAATGAGGAAGGAAAGGAGGAAAGAAAGAAGGAAGGCAGGGAAGGAGGAAGGATCTGGGGTTTGGGCAGTGACTGGGTGATACAGCTCTTTCTCCATCACTGTTAGAGCATTGCTCTCAATTTCTGAAAAGTTAAAAAATAATTTTAATTGTACCAGGAATTAATTTTGAAGGAGGAGCGTGGCATGCCTCACATATTTCTGAAATACTTGGGGATATACATGTAAAGGAATCTGCTTTTAAGCACGGCAGGAGTAGTGCATGCTGCTTTTGGTCCCGATTCGGTCTCTGACATTCTAGTGTACAGGAAGTGTTTGACTGTTGCGCTTTCTGGTCTACCTGCAATGTGAAAACGTGCGTTTGCTCCTGCGCTGCCTGCCAGAGCGCCGCGGGGCGCTCTGTGCTGGAGGCCAGCGTGCAGCGGGGAGTGGGCTGGCGTGGGCCCGGGCGGCTGCGTGCAGTGGGAGCCCGCCAGGCCCGTGCTTTCGGTCTGCTCTCTGCGGATATGTGACAATCAAGAACACAGATTCCTTTAATCATGCTTAAAAAAACAAAAACAAAACAGAAAAAAACTCCCCCAAACCAAACAACTCTGTTAATCTTTTTTCTTTGTATGGCCATTAGGTACTTGGTAGGAATCTACGTCGTAGTTTGGACCAAGGCTCCGCAGCCGCATTTAAGTTCGCAAACCTGAGCTTGAGTAGCTCTGCGTGGAGCAGCTAAATCCATTTTCAGCGTCCGGCGTCTGGACTAGGTTCGCAGTCGGCACAAATGCCTGTCTGCGCGCGCCCCCTAGCGGCCTAGATCAGGATAGCAATGGAAAGGTTCGGACCACCGGTACCTTCGGGTCCCCTTTAGCCCTGCAGGGTTAGGGTTAGGTCTCGGGCAGGCCTCTCATGTCTTCTGCCTTCTTCCTTCCTCGCCATCTCTTGCATATTGATTCGTGTGGCTGTTTGGTTGACATCTGTCGACCTCCTCCCTACATACTGTCTTTGGTAAGCACATGTCAATGAACTATAGAAAGAGTGAACAATGATCTCAGATGTCTTTAATACCTTCAAGCAAGGCGTCTGTGCTCAAAAATTGCAAGGGGATACCCGCTACTTAGTGTCTAAGAACTGCTTTTAAAATCAATGTAACATATATATGGAAAAGTGCACACAATTTAATATATCTAGTGCATTCTCAGAGACCGATCGCATCTGTGCAACCAATACACACATCCAGAAATAGAACCACTGAGAAAACCAGAATTGCACCCGTGTCCCTCCAGGTCCCTGTCCTATCCAGGGTCACCACCGAGACCTTCAACAGTGTCCATTCCCTTTGCCTGCTATTACATTTTGTAAAAATGGAATCCTACTGTATGTACCTTTTCCATCTGTTTTTTTCTCCCAGTATTATGGTTGTGAATTTCATCCTCGCTGTGTTTTGTTCATCCATGTGTTTCATTTCGCAAATTGATTCCAAGAGCCCCAAGCCACATTTGTGTAAAAACTGCAAAAGGGCTGCTTAAATCATTCGGAGTGTTAATTTGCAGTGTCTCCGACACTGAGCCCGGCACAATCTCACGGACACCTGATGAGTCAAAGCAAGAACTCTGAAGACGAGCTCAAGGCTTTCCAGGCAGTGGCTCAGAACTACCCAGCACCTCTCTTTATTTCGTTCCAACCTGCTTGGCAGTTTCCCCCCTAGTCCACAGGCTGGGCAGTCCACACTACTGCCATGGCCATCTCTGGGTCCCCTGAACATTTTCTTCTATTTTCTTCCTGCTTTTTCACTTCATGCCTCCTCTCCATGGTGTGTGTGTGTGTGTGTGCACGCGCGTGTGTACCTGTATGTGCCAGCGCCCTCATGCGCTCACACATGGGCTACAGCTCCGGTTTTCTGCCTGGAGGTAGACGGGGTTGGGCGGGGTTGGGAGTGAAGCTGAGTGTGTTGAGGTGTGAGGGAAGCAGGTGAAAACAGATACAAATGGTGCAAGAAGTCGAAACTGGGAAATTCTTTCACACTTCTTTTGTGTTAACAAATGTGAAACACAGAAACACTTGTCAGTGTAGTAAAGATGCACAGAAAGTTTAATAATGAGGTTCTCTGGTGAAGCCTTACAGTTATACTGGAAAAACAGTGATGGAAAAGATGATTAAGATAATGAGATGAAATCCATGTACTTTTGTCTTTGCCTCCCCAGATAGAGGGGGTAGAAATCTCCTTTGCTTTGTGCAGGCAGTTGTGTTGAGGTAAAGACGGCACCAAACCGATGTTCAGAAGAAGCAGGACTGAGTTTCCCTACGCCATTCACTGTTTTTGCACCTTTGAGCAAGTCATCCGCCCTCTGGATTTCATCTATGAAGATGGGAATGTCAATATTTATCCTACAGAGCTGTGCAGAGGAGAAAAAAAAAAGTAATTTTCCCTTTCCCTTGAGTTTTTAGCTTAAAAAGTAAATTCTTAACCAGGAACTCCTGTAACAAAAGATAGACAAGAAAAAAGGCTTGCAAATTTATTTACTATCATTTTTACACAACATAGGACACTTCCTAAGGAAATAAAAACCCATAGAAACACACCCAGGTGTTTTTAATAGTAGGTCTGAAGAGGAATGGAAAGTCCTGGAGAAATATGATAGGGTAATAAAGGTCCGACCTGGTGTGATAAACGGGGTAAACCTGGCAGGTCTATTGATTCCGATTCCCCACTATGACCTCGCATCGTGGAGACGAGGGTGCTCTTTTCCTCTGGACGAAGGCAGAGAGTGTATCTCTCAGATAGGGGTCTTAGGAACTGCTTTAGAAGGTCTGGAAGCCCTTGCTAGGCTTTCTGACCTGCTTCAGGAAAGAGAGTAGATGGAAGTTGGGGTTGCTTTCTTGTTACTGTCATTTTCTCAACACTTTTCTTCAGCTTCAAACCTTCAGTGTGCCAAGATGGGATAGTCTGAGCTTGTGTGTCCTTCATCTCATCCCTTTGGGTGGGGATTCTTGAGACTGACAATTGGGAGTCTTGACTGGGTTCTTGATATCGACAATTGGGACTTGTGGCCGAGTACCTGATAATTTATGTCTTCTGAATACTTGTTATATTGCTCTGAACTGACAGATTTGTGTGCTGGCTACTTGCTGGCTTCTGGCACCACCTTGACACATCTCCTCACCCCTCACAGAGGCCTGAAAAAGGTTTGTCCAGTCATGGCGAGAACCTCCAAAACCATATGCCAAAATAAATCTTTTTTTCTTATTGAATTGATTATCTTAGGTATTTGTTATCATGATGAAAAATTGACTGATGCACCATAGTGGCTCCCAAACTGGGACCACATTAAGATTATGGTTGTGAGTTGTTTTGGTTAGTTTGTGTGTCAACTTGACTGGGGTAGGGGATGCCCAGGTAACTGGTAAACCATTTATGGTGTGTTGTGAAGGTGCTTTTGGAAAAAATTAGCATTTGCATTAGTAGGTTCAGTAAATAAAATCATCCTTACTGCCATGAACAGACATTAACAAATCCACTGAAGGTCAAAAAGAAGGAAGAAGCATAAATGTGCTCTTTGGATAAGACATCCATCTTTCTCTGCCAGCAGACATCGCTGGTCTTGGTTTTGGGGTATTTGGATTTGAAGTGAGATTTATAGCATTGAAGTTCCCAGGCTGTGATGGCTCATACCTAGATGTCCCCAAAGCCTTGATGTAGTCAGAGGCGGGCTTTTCCAGAGGTGGCTGGGTCTAGGGTGTAGGATACTGGGATCGAGGATGTGATGCTGGGATTGATTCATGGTGCTGGGATTAGGGTGTGAGTGTGGTGGGTCACATGCATAAAATATAAGGGAAGAAAGCTGCTTGTGGCTTGCTGCCTTGCTGCCTTTTGTCTGCCATGAACTGTTTCACCTCTACCAGGCCACCCTGTGTCAGTCAACTATGAGCTGAAACCTCTACAAACTGTGAGCCAAATAAACCTTTCCTCCCTTGACTTTGGGTTTGGGTTATTTTGCCTCAGCAATGAGAAAAGTAACTGACACAGTCCTTTAGACTGAGACTTCCCATAGAATTACACCACCAGCATTCCTCATTATCCTGTTTGTGAACTGAAGATTAGGAGACCTTGCAGTCTCTATAATCATATGAACCAAATCTCATGATAAATCCTTTCTCCTTGATACAGATATTGCTGATTTTATTTCTCTGGAAAAACTCTAACACATGAGGAGACTTGGCAATGCAAAGAAATGGGATAACGTGTAAATGACTTCAAGACTGGCCTTAAAGAAATCAGTAAGTTGGGCTGGGGATTTAGTTCAGCAGCGTAAGTGCCTGCCTTGCAAGCATGTGGTCGTGAGTTCGATCCCCGGTACCAATTTAAAAAAAAAAAGAAATCAATTAGTTTCTTGGCCATATTTTCTAGAGTTCATCTCTATAATTTATTACAGGAAATGCATTCCATGATCTCCTCACTGTCACTAAAGAGAAGTTCTTGACCAATCCTAAAGTCTTCCATTGCTTTTTAAGAAAGCACTCTAAATTCCAAGGGGGAAGTCATACACTTCATAAAGGTATAATTGATAGGCCACAAATGGTAACTCAAAGGCACTCTCTGTGGACATCACAGTCTGCACCTGTGTTTTCAGTGAATGATGCAATATTTTGCTCACTATGGCATGAAAGAAGTTACCAGATTTCTTGGGCTCTATAGCGGGTACCACACAGATAGTAAGCACCCTTCTCAGAGCCCACTTCTAATATTTCTCTTTTCCTTCATGAACACCTCTTTGTCATTCCCATTCATGACTTAGTTGCCATTGACTCTACTCTCCAACTTCAGGCCAGGCTTTACCTTCAGCTATTTAGCGTATTTTAGTGCACTGGCCACACTGAACGTTCTGGAAATGGGAATTCTCTCAAGCTTCGGCAGTGAAGCTTACTGTCTGATTTTGTTAGAACTCCTTGGTGGACTCAGGATGTTGGAGGCTGTAAGCATGGAACTGTTTGTTTAGAGTTCTCCAGAAAAACAGAAGCAATGGGAGGTAGGTATATAGAGAAAGACTTGATAGATAGAGAGACAAAAAGATTTCTTATGGGAATTGGCTCACACAATAGTGGAGATAAGGAGTCCAAGATAGGCCATCTGAAGGCCAGAGAACCAGAAAAATCTAGTAGCCTGGCCCTGTCTGAGTCTCAAGGTCTTAGGATCTGGGGGATTGCTGGTGTATATTCTGGAATATGAAGGTTGGGGAACCTGGGTTCCTGATGTCCAAGGGCAGAAGATCCACGACCCAGCTCCAAAAGGAAGGGAGAATTTGCCTTTCCTCTGTCATTTTGCTCTGTCCAGACCCTCCATGGGTTGGATGATGCCCGTCCATGTTAGGAAAGTGTGACTCTTCCTTCTATGGTCACTGACTCAAATGCCAGTTTCTTCTGGAAGCACTCGCACAGACACGCCCAGAAATACGCTTTAGCAGTTAGCAGGACCTCCTTTAACTACCCAAAACTGATCATCACAACCACTATTTTGAAAAATGCCTTCTTGAGAGGAAGCCAACACAGAGCAGAAGAAGGCAGAAGGCTACAGAGAACAACTGATTTTCTCACTTGAACTCCTGCATCCAGGAATTCAAGTTTTCAGGTTATGTGGCGTAACGCAGAGAACCACCTGGATGACTCTCCTTGAATAAAGAGCAATCATCTCCATTTTGGCTAAACCTGGCCAAAATGTACAGAGCTGGCTTAGTCATTTCTTTTTCCCTTCAATTGGCTCTACACAATGTAAATTGGGCCAGCTGAGGCAATGGGGTGTCATCTTTGAAGCTAGGTGATAATCGCTGTTTCCCCCACACCATGACTCCCATCAAAACATGGTTGAGCCAGGAGGAATGGAGAGCCAGGGCTCCAGGAATGTCAAATGGCATCGAGTCAAATGGGATCGAGATAAGAGGCCATGACGTCCCAGGGCGCAAAAGTCTGCACATCAGAGCTGAAGCACCAGGCCCCTAAACATTAAATACTGCCTCAGTTGTGTTGTGCAATTGGTCTTCCTGCATCTCCTTCTCTCTGCCTATTGAGGAGGTACTTTCAGATCTCCTACCTAGCCTGGCTCACAGTACTCACGTATCTCCTGCCATCCTCACAGTCACTTGCCCTCAAGCCACTCCTTTCTTCACAAATTGATAAAATCCAGGTTAGGCCCTGGGTTGAGGCCTTTGTTCCGGTGAACCTTCACTCTGGCCGTACTTAGGACTTCGTGACCTCCCATAATTATAAATGTGTCCTAGTGTCTTTATTCTTGTTCTGGGTTGCACTGGAAGTGGTAGATTGGAATTAACTCATTGGAATTCCAATAACTTTCACATGGGATTACAAATATAAACTTCCCAGACCGAGACAAGGACAGCAAAGGGGTCACTATAGAGTAATAGTAAATTCTCTTTCTGTTTAAACTTGTGTGAGTTAGGTGTCCTATTTTTAAATGGTGCTGGGGACTGAACCCAGGGAACACTGTGCTCCATGCTTAGGACCTTGTTTAAAATTTTATTTTGAGACAGGATCTTGCTAAGGTGCCCACGTCAGCTTTGAACCTGAAGTTCTCCTGCCCTGGCTCCTATAATCACAGGCATTCATTGCCATGTTTAACTGGTGTTTTTGTTTGTTTGTTCGTTTGTTTGTTTTTTGGTAAGAGTTAAGGGTCTTATTGTGTTGCCCAGGCTGGCCCTGAACTCCTAAACTCAAGCAAGCCTCCTGCCTCAACCTTCTGAGTAGCCAGGACTACAGATGTGCATCACCATGCCAGGCTCAAGATGGCTTTGTCACTTGAAATAGAAAGAGTCCTCCCCAATACATTAAAGCAGTGATCTCAGTTCAGAATTATCTGTACTCCTACCCTCCAAGAGTTAATCTCACCTTCCCTGTTTTGCTAGAAGACAAGAATGGAAGCATAATAGTTGCTGCTAATCTTCTATTAAATGACCTCCAAGGAAAGTTGGATCTCAAGTGTTCAGAGGGTTATGGGTAAAACAGCGAACATTTATCTTTATCTGATGAGCTCTTTGTTCATTCAGGCTTTTCTTTAAGCAATCAACTTTATCTTTAATTACAAGTTTAGATGAAGCTATTGAAAGTGTCTAATCAACTCCATCACTGAAAATGCAAGGTAGCAATGCTTCTAAATTAAGAATTTATTCTTAATTCAG
Source organism: Dolichotis patagonum (assembly GCA_004027295.1). Lineage (NCBI taxonomy): Eukaryota > Metazoa > Chordata > Mammalia > Rodentia > Caviidae > Dolichotis > Dolichotis patagonum. Next base: position 35,994 of record PVJX010017536.1, read on the forward strand.
TCAGAATCTTCTGATCCGTAGTCAGACGTGTTATCCATTGCGCCACTGGCCCTTGGTCTCAGCAGCAGTCAAACGGGGACATAAATGTGTTCAGGAGACTCTTGGTGAGTAACGAATTGAGGGAATACTGTGACATCACAGCGTTTACTCACTGGACATTCCTCTCACCGCATATTCACTCCGGTGCCTGTTCAGTTTCTGTAGGTTTTGCACTTCGAATCATCTAGTGAGAATGTTTGCTAGCCCAGATATGTGGAACCTTGACAACTTGGGTGTCAGGTTGTACCCTACTAGCACATGGGTTACCTGGTGTTCTTGAAGCAATCAAGGCAAACGAAACCCCAGACTCTTATCTCGACGTTGAGCTACTTCTTTTTACCAGCTGCCTGTCCTTCTAATGGGAATGGTATTTTGCTTCACCGCCTTGGACTAGTTGCCTGAGTTCTTTTCTTGGACAGAAACCTAGACCTTGTCAGAGCCTTGTTGGTGCGGATCCCTGGAACAAGCCAAGTTCCTCGTGTCCATCTTTACTGCTCCTGCTGGTATCTTTTAATGACTCAATGTTAGGCACAGCTGCTGAAGTTCTGCTGCTATGTTAGTCATATGTCCATTCCTATTACAAAATACTTGAGGCTGGGGCTCAGTGGCTTAAGCGCCTACCTGGCAAGTGCGAGGTCCTGGGTTAGAGCCCTGTTACAAAAAAAAAACAAACCAAAGCAAAACAAAACATTTGAGTGACAGAGTCAGCTTATAAAATGGAAAAGTTTATTGTGACTCACAGTTTTGGAGACTTCAGTCCATGGCGGGACAGACACAGTGCTTTGTGGCTGAGGCCACATATTGTGGCACAAAGCATGAGCCAGAGGGAGCTATTCACAATCATCACATGGTGGCTTAGAAATGAAAAAGTGAGCCAGAAGAGTGCAGGGTTTCGCTGTCTCCTTCGAAGGGCAACCCCACTACTGGACTTCCTCTTTGGGGCCTGACCTTTTTATGGGTCCACACCTGTCAACAGCCCCATGATCTGGGGATCAGGTCTTAATGGACAGTTCTTTGGTGGACGCTTATCCAAACCATAGCACATGTTTTATCTGGTCTTCTTTGACAGTGTTAAGAGCTTAGAGCTCACCGGCATTTGTGCTTCTCTTTGGGCCTTGGCAGTTTGTACTGCGAACTGTCCCCTGGAGAAGGCAGCCTCCCAGCACCTGATTCACCAGCACCAGCTCCACTGCCTCGGTTCCTGCCTGCCAGCTGCTCCCAGGGCCCTTCCAGGTGGGGGCAGCGTTCCCTGGGCTTTTTTCACACTGTGCTTAAGCTAGAGCATTTCTTTTCATCTCTGTCTTCTAAAGACAGATACTTGGCTTCCTCTACCTTAAGTAATTATCTAGGTAAGAATGCTCCTTTATTAAAAAATAGAGTCTCTCTTTTTAACTCAAAATACTTAGTAATAATCATATGCAGCCCATATGGGTTTTCAGTTCCAGGCTAATGAAATTTCTATCCCCACCCATCTCGTTTTTCCTCTTCTTTTCCCTCCTTGTCCTCTCTGTCTCCTTTTCCTCTTCCTCCTCTCTTTCTTTTTCCCCTTCCTCCTCCTCCTCCTTCTCTTCCTGCTTCTCCAAATGTTCAACAAGGGAGGCTACCTCCATCTCTACATCTCCTGTCTTGGCAGGTTTTATGGCCAACCCTCCCAAACTAGTCCCTACTTCTAAAGGGGCAAAGTGACACTGTTGTCAACAAGATGGTGGTTGTTGGTGGGAGCCCGTCTTAACTTTCCTTCTCAGCTCACAGATAAACAGGTTCCCTCTGTTCTCTAGGAGAAGCCATGGCTGGATCCTCAGTGTTCCCTGACTTGTTGGGAAAGAAGCACATTCCTCGCTTTCATTTGCTTTCCTGGTTTGCCTTGTATAACTCACCTGTGTGAAAACTCATTGGCCAGGCTCATGGCACTGTGACCTAGAGATACAGAGATGGTTTGCTGAGCTGATTCCTTCTCCGATGAAGGCCGGGTCATCTCATGAGAGCAAACTGCTGAAGTCCAAACCTGCACCTGAGTAATAAGAATTTCCCTTGAAGCCAGGCATGTTAGTGCACACCTGTAATCCCAGCACTCAGGAGGAGGCAGAGGGCTGTGGCAAGTTTGAGACCAGCT